>UESW01003214.1:53536-103935 GCA_900491605.1 Calamus simplicifolius | reverse complement strand
TCACATTTAATTGTTGTTAAAAGAATTCTAAGATACTTAAGTGGAACAAAAATGTAGGTTTATGGTATTCTAGAGACTCAACACTGAACTTAATTGCATTACTGATTCTGATTATGCTGGATGTAAATTAGATAGAAAAAGCACAAGTGGTGCATGCCAATTCTTAGGAAGTAACTTAATCTCATGGTTTAGCAAAAAGCAAAATTCAGTTGCATTATCAACTACTGAAGCTGAATATGTTGCAGCTGAAAGTTGCTATGCTCAAATCCTATGGATTAAGCGACAACTTGAAGACTATGGTATCACACTTGATAAGACACCTATAAAATGTGATAACACAAGTCAATTAATCTAACAAAAAATCCAATTCAACATTCTAGAACTAAACACATAGAAATTAGATATCATTTTATTAGAGAACATGTAACTAATGGAGAAATATGTCTTGATTATGTTAATACTGAAGATCAATTAGCTGATATATTTACAAAACCCTTGAGTGAAGAAAGATTCTGTTATCTTAGAGGAGAGTTAGGGATTTGTGATCCATTAGAATGAATTTGAAACCCCTAAGGAAATTTTATCTAAAATTCTTTCAAATCCTTGATCTTTAAGGAAATCTTATCTAGAATTCACATCTAATTGATCTATCAAAATCCAATAATTATTTCATCAATTTTTATGATCAATATCCGGACACATTTTAGATTATCTGAAACCTTGTGTTTTGCTCTGAAATGGTCTCGGAGCCGACTCGGTGAGTATCGGAGTCGACTCCATGTTTCTGCTGAAACTCTGGAGCCGACCCCAATCTGTGCGAGTCCACTCCACTTTGCGATAAATTTCTGTGACTACCCGGAGTCGACCCCATACTTTGCGGGAGTCGACTCGAAGTAGTCCCAGGCCGATTTATTTAGGACAGAGTCGACTCGTCGCTCATTTCTACTCTCTCAAATCATCCGAATACTCTCTCCAAAACTTTTCCTAACCTACCAAATCCTCAGAAATCCCTGATTAACCCTTCCACTAGATCAAATGGCTCCTAAAACCCATGGATCTAACCTTGGTACGGCCGGAGTGAAAAGAAAGAAGGCAGTGAGGAAGACTGTGAGGCGTCCCGCTCGTGAACCTTCATCGAGCTTGGATTCAACCTCATCCTCTTCGACTCCTAGTGCTTCTCCCTCTACGGCTCCATCTCAGGTAGATCGTCTTGCCGATAGAGTGATTACAACGGGGGGAAAAGTTAATTTTGAATTATTTGAGGCTGAAGGATTTCTTGTGGGGAGGTAGTTGATTGAAATGGGATGGGAAAAGATATGTTCTTTAGATTGTCCTACCTACCCAGCCCTAGTTAAAAATTTTATAAAAATCTATCAAGAGGAGACAATGGACTGGTAAGCATCATTAGAGGAAATAGAATATCTGTGACAGTGGATTTGCTTTCAAGGTTGTTGGATCTTCCAGTGTCGGTATCTCTACTTTTTCATCCGATGATAGAAGCCCAGCTCTATCTAGATTGCTTAACAGGGAGATTGTTGATTTTGAAGAGGTCTTTGTTAATCAACTGTCCTTAGAATTAAGACTTCTCCATAATATTTGTAGTAGAATCCTATTCCCCAAGATTGGGAGATTTGACTATGTTTCTGAGAGATATATTTCTAATGGATGCTATAGTGACTGGTAAACCCATTAATCTTCCGAGCATGATATTATGGTACATTGCTGATTGTAGAAGCAAGAGAAAATCCAGTTTACCCTACGGCATGATTCTAACTAAAATATTTCAAAGCCAAGGGATAATCATATCCGATAGTGAGCCAATGAGAAATCTAAGACATACCGATTACTATAGTTTGGCCACTATTCATAGAATGGGTTTTGTGAAGAAGAATGGCAGATGGGAAAGGAAAGGTATGATGGAAGATAGAGCCGCAGACATTGAGGCACCTGGACCGTCAGTTAGACATTCATCGACTGTACCTCTAGCTCTCCTGTTCCTGCTCCAGCCCCTTCCCCTGCTCCGATGGTTGATCGGCCATCATCTTCATCTGTCGGTTTTTTAGATCTTCAGTTAAGGCAGCTCAAAGGTCTTCTTGATGATCAGACAGATAAATTGAAATCAGTGTTTGACAACAAATTTATGAATCTTAAAGAAACTCTTTATTCATTAGATGATCGAATCACCAAGATTGAATCAACCTTAGCACTTCATCTGAGTCTTTAAGTGGAGACCTAAAGAATATTTTGAAGAACTTAAAGACGTCTGTGGAGATGGTGAGACCTATGCAAAATGCAATGCTGAACTACAAGACAAAATATTAACTGCTTGTACTTTTGTAGATGAAAGACTGAAGGATTATGTTAAGATTCAAACTGACGGAATGAAAAATATTATAGATCACTTAACTAGGATTGTAAGGACTCACTTTTGATGTATTAGATGCTTAGTCTTTGCAATGTAATGAAGTTTATATTATGTTTTACATTTTGATACATTGATGTAATGAAAAGTCTGTTTTGAATACTCAATGTAATCTGAGTTTGAATGTACTTCTCCTATTATCAATGAATCTCAGATTTTGTTAAAACATATCTTGAATGAATGAATGTGATTATGTTTGATGCTTCTCTACCTTTTTGTTGATAACAAAAAAGGGGGAGAGTTTTATAACTACATATGCATGGGAGAAATTTAACTAATTGATTTAATGGAATACTTAATTGAGTTTCATAGGGGGAGCTACCTCATTCAGGGGAAGCCTTAGCCTAACTATGAAAAAAAATAAATTCTTTAATCAATCATGCATATACTCAATGTTTTTGTTATCATCAAAAGGAAAAGATTGTTAGGGAGATTGTTGAGAAATTGTTGCCCCAATCTTATTGATTTTGATGATTACCAAAAGCCATGAGTATATTAAAAGATGCAATGATTTTATTTACATAAGCAATGAATTTATTTAGAACAATCAATGAGTATGTTAAGTATGACTTTAATCTATTTGAAAGTAACTTCAAGCTCCATGTTTAAGCTTTCAAAAAGAAATTTTTATACTTCATATTTCAATCAATGAGTTTTTGGAACATTTCTTGAATTGATTCCTAATGACAATTTTATTGTATTCAAGTCAAAAAATTGATTTAAAATTAATCTGGAATGAATTTCAAGTCAATCAGAAAATTCTCTGATTTTTGATACGTTCCGGAGCCGACTCTAGAGTTTCAGAGTCGACTTGACTCAGTATATAGAGATTCCTGATTTTCACGAGTCGACCCCTGTGATTTCAAGAGTCGACCCCCGATTTTGTTGAGCCGACTCCATGACTGTGTGAGTCGACTCCGCTCAAACACCAGAGAAATATTTTTCTGAGCACTTCACGAGTTGACCCCTTGCCTTTCATGAGTCGACCCCCGACTGTCAGGAGTCGACACTTTATTTTCGTAGAGTCGACCCTTTAACTTTCTGAATATTTCTATTTTTGGTATCGCGTCTTCGAGCCGACTCGCCCAAAGCTGGAGTCGACTCCAATAAATCTGGGCATGATTTTTCTGAATGCCAACTCAGCGCCAACGGTAAGATTTTTCATCAATGGCTATATTTCTTTGTTTCTAACGGCTATATTTTGCAGAATCTATAAATAGAGAAGCCATTTTCAAATCAAAGACATAGAAATACACATCAAGAGAGAAAAAAAAAAATCCTTCAGAAAAAGAGAAAAATAGAGCGTCATTTGAAAAAATCCAAGATTCAAAAATAGAGTGAAAGAAAAAGTGTGAAATCAAAGAAAGCTTCATCTGTGCTCAAGTTTAACAATCCAAGAAAGCTTCAGAAGAAAATCCAAGAGCTATTCAAGAGCAACTCAAGAGATTTTCAATATTCAAAGAAAGGAAGAAAAAGCTCAAATCAACTCCAACATTCAGTCCGTGAAGAATCCGAGCTGAGGCCCGATTCTACACTTCAAAGGAGTTGAGGAAAAGAAGAAAAGCTCAAAAGCCAACCAACTACAAATCAGGCTTTTCTAAACTTTGTTCTTTTATTTGATTATCTGCTCATTGAGGAGCTGTGTACTTGAAAATAATATTTCTATTATTTGTGTCTAGTTCAATCTGGGGGATTGAACTAGTGGAGGTAGTCTTACCTCGGTACAAGCTTGGTATAGCTTGTGTTAGGGTTTTTGTGCTGGTGAGCCCGAAAAACCGGCTGGGTTCATTGTGATCCCGGGAAAATAACAAGTTTGAGTTGTGAGCTTGTAAAACAACTCGACTGTAATCAAGAAAGATTATAGTGTGGACCCAAGTGAATCTTGGGAGTGGACATAGGTGTTGGATACACCGAACCACTATAAAATCTTTGTGTTTGTCGTGTCTCCTTTATCTCTATCTCTATCTCTATCTTATTGATTGTATTTTGTTTTAGCATCTGCATTCATTTCACTTTCACTCACTAAGCAAACAAATACTTAAAAATGCTTAAATTTTTTAAGAACCCAATTCACCCCCTCCCCTCTTGGGTTGTCATCTGGGCCAACAATGATGAATATCCCATAAATATTAAGTAATCAAAATATGGTTTTACATGCTATTAGAATGAGGTGGATCTCTCTATGGAGTTGAAGCTAAAATATGGTTAGAACAAGTCATCTGTGCTATCAACTGTCATATCTCAGCACGCATCTCATCCTAAATCTTGTTCTGAATCTTGTCTCGAATCTCGAGTCAGTTCTTTATGCATTTCTTCTCGCATCTGCTGCTTCTATGACTAGCATATTCTGAATCTTCTGCTACATATCTTGCATAATACTAGCATATAATTGCTCTGCACTAATATCAATGATGTGGCAGTGGAGTGAAAGGAGAAGATACCAGTATAGAAATATGGTGCCTTGATGCCCATCCCATATACACGCTCCTTTTTGTGGCCACCAGCCGCTTCTAAAAATAACACCCTCAAATCTGGTTCGCATGGCTCATTGGATTCCTCCACTGGTTGAAAAGCAATCTCTATAAGGGTCCGCACGTTTTCCTACAATACAAATTTTAACAAGAAAAAATAAATTGCATGATATTAATAAAAAAGCAAACAAATAAATTTTGAAATATGAAGAATTATTGAGTTTGAAAAACACTTACTACAACAGCCTTAGACCGTTGGTCCACATACTCAATTCCTGAGATAGTCTTCCTAGGGTGTGTTTCCTCAAAAAGTTTTGCTGGATTTGGTTGATGTCCTAACTCTTTTGCCTGATCATAGGAAAAAAATAAAGAAAACACATTAACTAAAAATTATAAGACTAATACATAAGTAAATAAAAATAAAGACATTAACATACATTATATAGCTTTATTATATAAATAAATAAAAATTCGAATGAAGTTATCATGATCAATATACCATTTTCACACTATGCTTCACCATGGATATAAAACCCTTTGTATGTCATAAGGGACCTGAACCTGAGCTGTCCATCTCACTAAGTCTATTCTTAGAGGCAATGGTAGATTGCTGCTTGAACTCAGGAGTAGACCATTCTTTTTGCCAACTATTCTAAACATACTTTGAAACTCATGATGATTTACTGCCAAATGCTCTCTACTTGCTCAAAGTATCACTATAACATATAGCAACCTGTTGTAACAATCTACGCTTGATTACACTCAAGTTTTGGATCCCAAGTAAATTCCTTCTAAAATAGAAACAATAAAAAGAACAATGTATTAGACTTTTTACTTGGCTTGCAACATCCATATAAGATTAATATTTATCAAACTAAAATTTTGATAAGTTTCATCTATAACATCAGCAATGTGACATTAAGTACAAGGCCTGTAACAACCAATCAAGCACAAGCCATAAAACATATTTAATATCAAATTAAAAATTTAGCAAATTTTTATTTATAACATCAGTATTATTACCTTAAGTATGAGACATGTATCAACCAATCAAGCATAAAGAGATTAACCTTAAGTATGAGACCTGTATCAACCAATCAAGCTAAGAGAGATTAAATATTTAAGATCAAAATAAAATTTTGGTAGAGTTTCGACTACATTATAAATAATCTAACCTCATTTACGAGGTCTCTAACAACCAATCAACCATAATAAATACATTTTTATCAAAGCCATTTGCACAATAAATACATTGACTTAATTATTGGAATTCAACCTGAAACTCATGCCAATAGAATTCCCTCACATCATCAGGCATCTTCCATGCATGTTCTTTGTCACTCAAATAGAGCAAAAAAACTATGGGTAATAGCTGTAGAAGCCGCATGAGACTGAAGAAAACTCCCACTATGCATCAAACATAAAAAAAATAATATTTAAAACATAGACCAAACAATGAATGGAAAGATTTTAAGATATTATAATACTAATATTACCTCTCGGGATTGAGATCGAGTTGTCATCTACCATTGGTTGACTCTGCCACTGATACCTCAGATTGTACATATGAGGTTGAATCAACTGGAGAAGATGATGCAGTAGGATGTGATGAAGGCGATGCTGTAGTAGAACCCCCTAAGATAGACATATTTTTTGTGCAGGAGCTGAACAAAAATTGCTCATCCTCATCGATTGCTCTCCTTGGTTTGTAAGACCTCTACCTCTGCCATGTAATAAATCTTCGGATGATGTGCATCCATCTGCATATTAGTCACTTGGTAGCAATAAACACTATTAAAAACATCAATGAACATAAATATGAATTGCTACTTAAAACGAATAACAATAATAAAAGCAAGACTAATGTAAAAATTTACAAACATATCTAAAGTGATTAAATAACTATAAATAGTACAAATTCAAATTCAAATTCAATTTACAAACATATTAATCATCATCATCAGTTGCTTCATCATCATCATGTGATTCAAATTCAAGCTCAAGCTCTTCTTCTTCTCATTATCCTCTTCGATGTCAATATTTGCACTTGTTGCATCAACCAAATTTTCACTTGAATCATTTTCAATATCTATTTAATAACTATCATTGTTATCTTCTTGAAAGGCTAGTAATACATTGGAAAGTTGACTACTTGATGTTGCTTGTAGAATTTTAAAACTTTTTTCGCATCTAACACTTGGATATGCAATAAAATTCACTTGACATGCTTGAATCACCATAACAAATGGCTCATACCTATTGAATCTACATTTTTGATTCACCTCGACCAACTTATACTGTGGATGCACTTTTGTACCTAGATTTGGTATTGGATCAAACCATTCACACTTGAATAGCATAGTTCTCTTAATTGGTAATGCAAGGTACTCCAACAGTACAACTTCAATCAACCGATCATAATAGTCACATTCACTTGCACTGTAGTTTGAGCCTTTTATGCATACACCATTGTTCATTGTAGCTTTACTAAATTCATACAGTTCAATGTGAAATTTGTATCCATTGACATAATAGCCTAAGTAAGACAAAATTTTTGGTAATGGATCTTTCGCTAAGTCCTTAATGAACTGATTGGATAGGTTGCTCAATGGATTATGTGCCTAAAACAAATGTCACGAACTGTATAAGCTAACAATAATGCAGAATTCTTGTTAATTATCATAAGAAAAAGTTCGAAAGAAATTTAGTACTCATATATTTATTAAATCAACTTAAAAATTCTTTTCAAGTTTAGCATTAATCTCTCGAGCAGTAATGTCTGGTACAGCTTCAGCTCTTCAATATAAACTCTTTAAGGTGCAATGATAAGCATAATTTATTATTTCAATTTTGAAGGGATTGCCATGTTGCGTTGGGCGATCTGGTCGGCGAGATCCTGGTCTTAGCCAACTGACGAAGACTTGTACAGTAGTTGATAACCGGAGACTGGAGGCGTTGGAGAAAGCTACACCTAGGCCTACCATTTTGTACGTAGTTGTAAGCTTTTTTTTTGGGTTGTGCAACGCATCACTAATTATTTAAACAGTTATTACAAAGGGGTGAAATTTGTACCCCACAATTAATGGTTCTCCATTGCTCAAGAACAAACTGAAAGAGAAGGAGAAGACACCAACACAAATACGTGAAATTTGTCGCCCACAATGGTTCTCCATTGCTCAAGAACAAACTGAAAGAGAAAGAGAAGACACCAACATACAAACACTCATTCGGTAGTGCCCGTGTTCCCGTCAGCAGCACCGCTGTTGCTCCGATCGTACTTCTTCCAGCACTGATGCTTCCAACACTGGCACTGCGACTGCGACTGCGACTGCGACCTCCTCAAACTCACCACCCTCCCCATTCCCCCCGCCTCCCCATCCCCTCCTCTAGTCACCAAACTCGCCGCCGGCGACAGCATTCCCACACCCCCACCACCCAACCCCACCTCCTTGCTCCTCAGCCACAACTCCCTCATCCTCCGCCTCACATAGCACCCACCCTCCTCGTGGGCCCCATCGCAGAACCCGCACCTCCCCTCCCCAGCCCCACCCCCCTACTCCCTGCCTCGTTCCTCCTCGCCTCCTTCACGCTCTCCGCCTGCTCCCAGTTCAACGCCAATTCCACCGCCTCTGCCAGCGTCGCTGGCCGCTGCGGTACAATCCAACCCTGATACTCCTCTCTCAACCCGTCGATAAATATCCCCTTCAGTAACCCGTCGGGAATCCCGTGGTCCGGCCACCGCTTCAGAATCCACTGCAGTCTCAAATGGTACGCGTTCACGCCCTCCCCGTCCCGCTGCCGGATCGTCATCAACTCGGACCGGGCCCGTTCCGCGAAGTCCGGCCGGCGGTAGGCTCGGAGGAAGGCGGACCGGATGTCGTCCCATGGCATGGACGGGTGGGGCTCGATGGCGAACTCGTACCAGAGGGCGGCGTCGCCGTCGAGGGTGACGGGGAAGATACGGACCACGGTGTCGACAGTGGTGGCATTGTTGGCCCGGCAGACCCGGTCGAACCGGGCGAGGTGGGCTACCGGGCACTCGCCCGGTTGGCCGCGGAAGGTGGGGATAGGGGCGACGTTGACGTAGGTGGGATGGACGGCGGGGCAGATGGCGGAAGCTTGGGGGAGGAGGAGGAGGGATAGAAGGACGGGGAGTAGGAGGCGAGGTCGGACTCAGCGTCGGCCTTATCGGGGTAGGAGGCGAGGACGGACTCGTCATTGGGTTCGTCCGAATAGGGGGGGAGTACTGATCATCTGGGTCATCGTTTGTGGATGTGGTTAGTGAGTGGGAGCGGGAAGGGGCGATCCAGCGGCGGTGCTTGCGCCGGTAGACTGGTGGCACCGACGAACCGGAGAGTTCCGGGGACGAAAGCCTCATCACGGAGATAGAGAGGAGGAGAGATTCGGTAACGGTCCTGCGATGCGGGAGGGAGAAGCTTTTACGAAGAGAACGAGACGCGCCGCCTCGTTTCGCTTCGAACGAAACGATACTTCGGCGGCGCCCTTTGGTTGGATTAAACCGTCAGATTCAAATGTCCTTGGCCGCGCGATGAGTGCAACCTCTACCGTGTGCATAAAATTTTGAAAGTCTTTACGCACCATCTTCCATGCAGTAAAATTTACTTGGGCTCCACCGCATTTTTTTTATTGTTTTACATAAATTACGTAATTTGATGCCATATAACAGATAATAAAGATAGCGTATCATTTATGAATTGATAATTCTAATTTTACCATTTCTATAGTTTTTTTATGCATAAAAAATATTTTTAATCTCTAATCTTTTTAAAAAATAATTTTAATTTTTTTAGAAGTCGGCTCTTTTTTTTTTTTTTTCAAAGGTGCATGAGTACCGTTTCTTCTTCCAAAAATTATTACAACACCTCACTTAAAAAATTATGACATCTTTCGCTACAAGAAAATAATGAAATAGCGACGCAAAGATGCGTCGCTAAAATTGCGACTACATTGCGACGCCTCCGCGTCAAAAAACATTGCGACGCAAATAGCGACACATTAGCGACTCAATAAACCATAAAATTAAAAAAAAAAAAATTTAAATTTAGCGATGCAAAAATGCATCGCAATATTTATAAAATATATTTTTTTAAAATATTATTAAAGGAATAAAATATTGCGACGCAGCTAAGTGCGTCGCAATATTTTTTAAAAAATTAATTATGTTAAATAGCGACGCATTAGCGATGCAATAAACATAAAATGAGAAAAAATATATTTAATATAGTGATGCAAAATTATGTCACAAATATTAATAAAAAATTAATTTTTATAAAATATAATTATGAAATAAAAATATTGCGACGCAACTCAGTGTGTCATAATATATTGAAAAACATAATAATTTTAAATAGCGACGCATTAGCGATGCAATAGATCAAAAAATTGTAAAAATTAATTTTAATTTAGCGATGCACTAATTGCGTCGCAATTATTTTAAATAAAATTAATTTTTATAAATATTAATATGAAACAAATATTGCGATGCAAAACAGTGCGTCGCAATGTTTTTAAAAAACTTAATTATTTTAAATAGCAACGCATTAGCGACGCAATAAACCAAAAAAATATAAAAATTATTTTTAAATTTAGCAACGCAATAATTGCATCACAATTAATTTAAATAAAATTTATATTAAGAAAATAGTATTATGAAATAAAAATATTGCGACGCAATCCAGTGCATCGCAATGTTTTGTTAAAAATAAATATGTTAATTAGCGACGTAATAGCGATGCAATAAAACAGTAAAGTAATAAAAAAAAATTTATTTAACGACGCAAATTAATGCGTCGCAATATTTTAAAAGAAATTCATAATGCCAAATTAGCGAGGCATTAGCGACGCAATAAATTAGAAAATATAATTAAAATTAATAATATCCGAGATCGATCGTCGTTAACCGTGATCGATCATGGCTTCGATCGATCGCAACCATCGGATCGTTGCCGATCGGATCGATCGCAACGATCCGAGATCGATCGTTGCCGACCGGGATCGATCATGGCTTGGATCGATGGCAATCGTCGGATCATCGCCGATCGAGATCGATCATGGCTTCGATCGATTGCAACCGTCGGATCGTCACCGATCCGATCGATCGCGACAGTCCGAGATCGGTAGTCGCCGACCGGGATCGATCATGGCTTCGATCGATCGCAACCCTCAATCGTCACCGATCCGATCGATCGCGATGGTCCGAGATCGGTCGTCGCCGATCAGGATCGATCATGGCTTGGATCGATCGCAACCGTCGGATCATCGCCGACCGGGATCGATCATAGCTTCGATCGATCGCAACCGTCGGATCGTCGCCGATCCGATCGATCGCCACGGTCCGAGATAGGTCCTCGCCGAATGGGATCGATCATGGCTTGGATCGATCGCAACTGTCGGATCGTCGCCGACCGGGATCGATCATGGCTTGGATCAATCGCAACCGTCGGATCATCGCCGACCGGGATCGATCATGGCTTCGATCGATCGCAACCGTCGAATCGTCGCCGATCTGATCGATCGCCACGGTCCGAGAGAGGTCGTCGCCGACCGGGATCGATCATGGCTTGGATCGATCGCAACCGTCGGATCGTCGCCGACCGGGATCGATCATGGCTTGGATCGATCGCAACCGTCGGATTATCGCCGACCGGGATCGATCATGGCTTCGATCGATCGCAACCGTCGGATCGTCGCCGATCCGATCGATCGCCACGGTCCGAGATAGGTCGTCGCCGACCAGGATCGATCATGGCTTGGATCGATCGCAACCGTCGGATCATCGCCGACCGGGATCGATCATGGCTTGGATCGATCGCAACCGTCGGATCATCGCCGACCGGGATCAGTCATGGCTTCGATCGATCGCAACCGTCGGATCATCGCCGACCGGGATCGATCATGGCTTGGATCGATCGTAACCATCGGATCGTCGCCGATCCGATCGATCACCACGGTCCAAGATAGGTCGTCGCCGACCGGGATCGATCATGGCTTGGATCGATCGCAACCGTCGGATCGTCGCCGACAAGGATCGATCATGGCTTGGATCGATCGTAACATTCGGATCATCGCCGACCGGGATCGGTCATGGCTTCGATCGATCGCAACCGTTAGATCATCGCCGATCGGGATCGGTCATGGCTTCGATCGATCGTAACCATCAGATCATCGCCGATCGGGATCGATCATGGCTTCGATCGATCGCAACCGTCGGATCATCGCCGACCGGGATCGGTCATGGCTTCGATCGATCGCAACCGTCGGATCATCGCCGACCGGGATCGATCATGGCTTGGATCGATCGTAACCGTCGGATCGTCGCCGATCCGATCGATCGCCACGGTCCAAGATAGGTCGTGCCGACCGGGATCGATCATGGCTTGGATCGATCGCAACCGTCGGATCGTCGCCGACAAGGATCAATCATGGCTTGGATCGATCGCAACCGTCAGATCATCGCCGACCGGGATCGGTCATGGCTTCGATCGATCGCAACCGTCAGATCATCGCCGATGTGGATCGATCATGGCTTCGATCGATCGTAACCGTCGGATCGTTACCAATCCGATCGATCGCCACGGTCTGAGATAGGTCGTCGCCGACCGGGATCGATCATGGCTTGGATCGATCGCAACCGTCGGATCATCGCCGACCGGGATCGATCATGGCTTCGATCGATCGCAACCGTCGGATCGTCGCCGATCCGATCGATCGCGACGGTCCGAGATAGGTCGACGCCGACCGGGATCGATCATGGCTTGGATGGATCACAACCGTCGGATCATCGCCGACCGGGATCAATCATGGCTTGGATCGATCGCAACCGTCGGATACTCGCCGATCGGGATCGATCATGGCTTGGATCGATCGCAACCGTCGGATCATCGCCGATCAGGATCGATCATGGCTTGGATCGATCGCAACCGTCGGATACTCGCCGACCGGGATCGATCATGGCTTGGATAGATTGCAACCATCGGATCGTCGCCGAACCAATCGATCGCCACGGTCCGAGATAGGTCGTCGCCGACCGGGATCGATCATGGCTTGGATCGATCGTAACCATCGGACCATCGCCGACCGGGATCGATCATGGCTTGGATCGATCGCAACCGTCGGATCATCGCCGACCGGGATCGATCATGGCTTGGATCGATCCCAACCATCAGATCGTCGCCGATCCGATCGATTGCGACGGTTCGAGATAGGTCGACGCCGACCGGGATCGTTCATGGCTTGGATCGATCGCAACCGTCGAATCATCGCCGACCGGGATCGATCATGGCTTGGATCGATCGTAACCGTCGGATCATCGTCGACCGGGATCGATCATGGCTTCGATCGATTGCAACCATCGGATCGTCGCCGATCCGATCGATCACGAAGGTCCAAGATAGGTCGACGCCGACCGGGATCGATCATGGCTTGGATCGATCGCAACCGTCGGATCGTTGCCGATCCGATCGATCACGATGGTCCGAGATAGGTCGACGCCAACCGGGATCGATCATGGTTTGGATCGATCGCAACCGTCGGATACTCACCGACCGGGATCGATCATAGCTTGGATCGATCGCAACAATCGGATCGTCGCCGATCCGATCGATCGCCACGGTCTGAGATAGGTCGTCGCCGATCGGGATCGATCGTGGCTTGGATCGATCGCAACGTCGGATCATCGCCGACCGGGATCGATCATGGCTTGGATCGATCGCAACCGTGGATCATCGCCGATCGAGATCGATCATGGCATGGATCGATCGCAACCGTCGAATCGTCGCCGATCCGATCGATCGCAACGGTCCGAGATAGGTCAATGCCGATCGGGATCGATCATGGCTAGGATCTATCGCAACTGTCGAATTGTCGCCGACCGGGATCGATCATGGCTTGGATCGATCGCAACAGTCGAATACTTGCCGACCGGATCGATCGTGGCTTTGATCGATCGCAACCATCGGATCGTCGCCGATCCGATCGATCACGACGGTCCGAGATAGGTCGACGCCGATCGGGATCGATCATGGCTTGGATCGATCGCAACCGTCGGATCATCGCCGACCAGGATCGATCATGGCTTGGATCGATCGCAACCGTCGGATCGTCGCCGACCAGGATCGATCATGGCTTGGATCGATCGCAAACCGTCGGATCATCGCCGACCGGGATCGATCATGGCTTCGATCGATCGCAACCATCGGATCGTCGCCGATCTGATCGATTACCACGGTTCAAGAGAGGTCGTCGCCGACCGGGATCGATCATGGCTTGGATCGATCGCAACCATCGGATCGTCGCCGACCGAGATCGATCATGGCTTGGATCGATCGCAACCGTCAGATCATCGCCGACCGGGATCGATCATGGCTTCGATCGATCGCAACCGTCGGATCGTCGCCGATCCGATCGATCGCCATGGTCCGAGATATGTCGTCGCCGACCGGGATCGATCATGGCTTGGATCGATCGCAACCGTCGGATCATCGCCGACCGGATCGATCATGGCTTGGATCGATCGCAACCATCGGATCATCACCGACCGGGATCGGTCATGGCTTCAATCGATTGCAACCGTCGGATCATCGCCGATCCGATCGATCGCGACGGTCCGAATAGGTCAACGCCGACCGGGATCGATCATGGCTTGGATCGATCGCAAACCGTCGGATTATCGCCAATCCGATCGATCGCCACGGTCCGAGATAGAACGTCGCCGACCGGGATCGATCATGGCTTGGATCTATCGCAACCATCGGATCGTCGCTGACCGAGATCGATCATGGCTTGGATCGATCGCAATCGTCGGATCATCGCTAACCGAGATCGATCATGGCTTCGATCGATCGCAACCGTCGGATCGTCGCCGATCCGATCGATCGCCACGGTCCGAGAGAGGTCGTCGCCGACCGGGATCAATCATGGCTTGGATCGATCGCAACCGTCGGATCGTTTATAATTATTAAAAAAAGTAATGAAAAAGTTTAAAAAAATATTAAACAAATATTGCGACGCCGTAGCGATGCATTTTCGAAGAAAAAAATAAACAAATATTGCGACGCAATGTATGCATCGCAATTATTTTTAGTAAATATAATTTTTATCAGTAATAATAAATAAAAGAAATATAATAATTTTAGCGATGCATTTGGGCGTCGCAATATTTTTTTCTTGTAGTGTTTATTATAAAATATTGGTACCCTATTATAAAATGTTAAGGCAAAGCTTTACGATATCTCAGAAAGATTTTTAATATCGATCGAAAAAAATTACGATACCCCAATTTTAAAATTATGGTATCGTAGTTATAAATTATGACACTCATTTATAAAACGTTAAGGCAAAGCGTTACGATATCCCATGATAGACTTCTGATATCATAAAAAAAAATTAATATACCTTAGTTATAAAATTATGATACCGTAGCTATAAAAGTGCGATATCTCTGAAATATTTCTGATATAAGCCGAAAAAATATTATAACACCTAGTTATAAATTATGATACCCTAGTTGGAAACCTATGGTACCCATTTTGAAAAAGTGGGTTGCACCACCCTGGTCTATATACAAGTTTAAAAAAAAAAACTGAATGGATTCCATCACATTCCGTCCATCGCGTCAAGCCATGCAGGATGTATGTGGACTAATAAGAAGGAGCGATGGAACCTATATAGAATTTGTTGTACCAAAAGCGGTATACAAAGACTTTTCCCAAAAGCCTTTCTTTTTTGGGTTTTCATCTTTGAAATTAGCCCATAAAGAATTGGGCCACTAGAGTAAATGCCTCTTTCGTTTTATTGGTCTCAAATTTTGGCTTTTAAAACTTAAAGATTTTTAACCCTAGAAATGAAATTATGTCATTAATTTTATGAATAACACTTGCATCTATTTTTTTTCCTTTGGTCATTGGTGAAATTGAAACAAATTCAATAAAAAAGTCCAAATTTTAAGATGGATCTCACTATTTGCTTGCATCTTATTAATGTCATTAATGCACAAATCTTGCTCTTCTTACCACCTATGAATCTTCTCATTCGCACTTAGTTCAACATCATTTCCAATTGCTTTATTTTTTTCTAAATAATATAGAAGTATCATCTAAGATATGAAGTTCTTTGTTACACACAAGTTTATACTTAAGCATTACCTATAATATATTTTCATTTTATTATCACTATAAACTAGTAATAATTTTTTTAATGCAAATATAATAATTTTTATATGTGTTCACTTGCATAAAACTTTTTCAAATCATTAGCATGGCTTTAATCCTTTTTGTAACATAATTTCACTCCATTTACCAACCATCTCTCCATTAGCATCCTTCTCCCACCAATTCTCTTCCTCCCTCCTTCTTCTATAATTATACCTTCTCTCTCTTCCATCATATCTCACTATATATCCTTTCCTCTCCAATCTAACCATTCTTAGCAACACCATCATCACTGATGACCATCCCCTCTGGTGGGGGCACCAGGATCAGACAGAGGTTATTGAGCTCATTATAAATTTCTAATTGATGTAGTTAGACTTTTGATTCATGTCACTTCATTTGAGTCCAGAGTCATTATGAATTTCTTACTTTATGTTGGTTTGACTTTAAGTCCTATAATCAAGTTTTGTCAGTATGAGTTCAGTAATTTTAGCCAAGTATGAGTCCGATAATTTTATTTGAGTCAAGTCAAGATTTATTGAGTCAAAGTGTAAGAAGTTAAAGACCCAAAACTATAANTCTTGTTGTAGTTTTATTTAATTTCAGCAACAAATTAGTAGTTTCAATGATTTATATTTTAGTCTTCACAAACATTTGTATTCGACACAATAATCTTAAGAAATTGACTATATATAGAACACTATGTATGTATAATTGACAAGAAGTTAAGAATAACAAGCATAAGTTCGATTGTCTTCGGATTTTCATATTATTAATCACAGCACTATAACCTTTAGACCCGTTTGAGAATTTGTAAGCCTTAGTCTTGCAAATTCTCAAATTGTCCTGGTGGACAGTTTGGGAATATTTTTGCGATATGTTAGTCTGCTATTAATCATCGTTGGTGAGATTTCGGTTTGTATTTGCTCATACGTTCTCCTAGTGTGGCTTATATACCACACATTTAGGAGAACATATGGGGAAATGCTGCCTGAAATTTCAATGTAACCGATCGATGATAATTAATAGCAGAATAACATATCACAAAAATATTCTTGAATGGGATAGGGCCTTACCTTTAGACATGGAGTGAAGGTAGAATTAATTTAAGACACTTGAATGCTTGTGAAGTCTCATGATTAAACGACCGCCTTGCGGCCCGACCAAACTCAAGCCCTCCCATTAGCCATGAACCTGTGCCTCGGTCCTTGCTAGCACGCCAAGGATCGTAGCCGTGGCTCGCCCTTGCATGGTAGGGACCTTAGTTGCCTAAAAAAAATTGGTTTAGTTATAAATGATTTAAATGGTTGTTATTAACCTTAGTTGTGAAAAGAAATAATTTAGTTATATATTTAGTAATACTAATATAGTTTTATTTTGTGGTTTCATTTAATGGTTTACCAGACTTTGTATAAGTCGGTCAAAAATGAGCGGGGCTCGCTCGTGGATGTATGCAAGGATAAAAGATGGCTTGCTTAATCCAGATTTTCTGAATGGATTGGAAGAATTTATCGCATTTGCATGTAGCCAACCTGACTGGATGGATGGCCCTAGGATTAGGTGCCCATGCAACTTCCACAGGTGTCAGAATAAAGCCTACAGAGATGTTGAAACTGTTAAGGTGCATTTGTGTAAGAAGGGGTTTGTTCCTGATTACTATGTTTGGTACTGTCATGGTGAACCAGAGGATATTCCACAGCTGTTATAGGCCAACAAGAGTCAATTCCCGTAGATGAACCATTTGTGAATTTAAACACATATGAACAAATGGTGATGAATGCATCGGGTAATGAATTCAATCAGAATACATTTATGGAAGAACCAAATCCAGATGCACAGCAATTTTACGATATGTTGCGTGCTGCAAATCAAGAATTGTATCCTGGTTGTGAGGGTCATTCCCAGTTGTCTACAGCTGCTCGAATGTTGAATATTAAGGCAGAACATCGATTATCAGAAAAGGCGTTCAATTCTGTAGCTGGGTTAATCAAAGAAATTTTGCCAAATGATAATGTTGCAGCAGACAGTTTTTACGCAACAAAGAAGTTGTTGCGTGGGCTTGGGCTCCCAGTAAATAAGATCGATTGTTGCTTGAACAATTGTATGATATTTTGGGGTGAAGACTCAGAGCTGAGATGGTGTAAGATTTGTGGGCAATCGAGGTACAAAAACAGCGAAGGAGGAGCCAGTACAAGTAGGAGGAAAAGTGTGCCTTACAAGAGGATGCATTACTTTCCTCTTACCCCACGCCTGCAGAGATTATACAGATCTGAGGCAACAGCTGCTGATATGAGATGGCATGCCGAACATGAATCTAAAGAGGATGAAATGCGGCATCCATCAGATTCAAAGGCTTGGAAGCATTTCAATGAAAATCATCCTGATTTCGCTGAAGATATAAGGAATGTGAGATTAGGTCTTTGTACCGATGGCTTCCAACCATTTGGTCAAGCGGGGCAACAGTATTCATGTTGGCCTGTGATACTGACTGTATATAACCTTCCTCCATGGAAGTGCATGAAAGATACTGCAATGTTTTTAACCGTTTTGGTTCCAGGACCATCAAATCCAAAGGAAAAGATTGATGTCTTTCTGCAACCGTTGGTGGCCGAATTGAAAATGTTGTGGGAAACAGGAGTCGTAGCCTACGACATTTCTATGAAACAGAATTTCATCATGAGAGCTGCTTTGATGTGGACAATAAGTGATTTCCCGGCATATGCAATGTTGTCTGGTTGGAGCACTGCTGGACGTCTGGCATGCCCTCATTGCATGTATGATTCGGATGCATTTACATTGCAGAAGAGTGGTAAGCAGTCATGGTTTGATAACCATAGGAAGTTCTTGCCCCCAAATCATCCTTACAGGCGTAACTTGATCGCCTTCCGGAAGAACAAAGCAGTCACAAAATTTGCCGAACCGGTTAGGTCCGGCACGGATATATTTGATACTATAGAGCATTTGGGGTTGATGTATGCATGGGAACCGGATGCAGATAGAATAAATGGCCGTATATGTAAAGAACATAACTGGAAGAAGCGAAGTATATTTTGGGATTTGCCTTATTGGAGCACAAATCTCATCCGGCACAACTTGGATGTTATGCATATCGAGAAAAATTTCTTTGATAACATATTTAACACGGTGCTAAACATCCCGGGAAAAACAAAAGATACTGCAAAGTCAAGAGAAGAACTTAATCAGTACTGCAGAAGAGGTGATTTGAGAAGGAGTGCCGACGGGACCTATCCTAAAGCCTGTTACACTCTTGACAGAAATTCACGAGAAGTTTTATGTAACTGGCTTAGAGGGTTAAAATTTCCAGATGGTTATGCCTCAAATATCGGTAGGTGTGTGGACATGCATAAGCTCAAGTTGTTCGGCATGAAGAGTCACGACTGCCATGTTTTCATGCAACGGTTATTACCTATAGCTTTTCGTGAGTTGCTTCCGCAACATGTCTGGAAGGCAATTACGGAGCTCAGCTTATTCTTCAAGGAGTTATCTGCCGCAGTCATTACTTCTGCATCCATGGCAAGGCTTGAGGAGGAAATTCCAATTATTTTATGCAAGCTTGAGCGAATATTTCCTTCCAGTTTTTTTGACTCAATGGAGCATTTACCGGTTCACTTGCCATACGAAGCGAGCATAGCTGGTCCCGTGCAGTATCGCTGGATGTATCCTTTCGAGAGGTAAATATATACATCATTAAGATATGTTGACATTTCAAATATTATTTCATTGCAAGAAAATTGGTTAATTTTTTTTCAACTTTACATATAGGTATCTTAAGAAGTTAAAAAATAATGTGCGTAATAAGGCAAGGGTTGAAGGTTCTATATGCAATGCACACTTGGTCGAAGAAGTTTCAGCTTTTGCCTCACATTACTTTGAGGGTCACGTCCACACGAGGAGCCAAAATCTTGGTCGTAACGATGACGTATGTGTGGACGAAGGAGAACCTAATGACGGTAGAATATCAATTTTTAAAGGTATCGGCCGTTCATTTGGTGGGCAGAAGTCAAGAAATCTTAGCGATATGGAGTATAATGCAGCACATTATTACATCCTAATGAACTGTAGAGAAGTCGATCCATATATTGAGTAAGTGTATACTTCAATGCTTAATTAAAAATTTTAATTTAAATTATAATATACCATAATATTTAATTGCTAACATAGTTTTCATCCTTTTCATCCCATAAGGATGTTTTGTGATAGACAACGACAGATGAATCCCGACATCAGTCAAGTTGCAATTGGGCAGAAATTAGAAACGGAGTTTGCTTACTGGTTTTATGAATTTGTGAGTAGTATCACTCAATCAATTTCAATAATGGCTTTTATTTTTTGAATTGGATGTGAATAGCTTATTAATTTATAGGTAAACGGTCCATGGTCCACAACCGACAATATTTTCATTAAATGTCTATCGCAATGGCCATTGAAGACCGTAACAACCTCTACTGGCTATTTTGTAAATGGGTACAAATTTCAGATTGAACGATTAGCAGCTTCAAGAGGCACGCAGAACTGGGGCGTGTGTGTTAAAGGAGAAAGTGTTGGAGCAAATATGCAGGATTATTATGGAAAGTTAGTAGAGGTGGTTGAAGTTGAATATCCCGGTTGCCTATGAAACGAACCGTATTGTTTCGTTGTGATTGGTTCGATCCGATAGTTCCTGTGGGCAAAAGGGTTCATAACGACTACAATTTGGTTGAAGTGAACCATCGACGAAGATTGCAGAAATATGACCCATTCATCCTTGCATCCCAAGCTCAGCAAGTCTTTTACTGCGGATATCCAAGTTTGCGCAACGACAAGCGAGATTGGTGGGCCGTTTCTAAAATCGTCCCACGTTCAACAATCGTATTAGAGGAGAGTTCATCAAGTCAATCAGCCGAGTGCCCTGCATTTCAAGAGGATGAGATGGAAATGCATGCAATTGAGGATGACACAAGGGCTCCTGAAACATCACTTAGAGATCCAAATGGTGATGTCCAAGAAATTGCGGATGCAAATGTTCGGTTTCCTTCCGATGATAATGAAACTGAATCGCAGTCCGATACGGCATCGGATGTTGAACCAACATTTCACGAAACAAATGACACCGATTAAACATAGAGGTTTTTTAAAATTTAACTTTTTTTATAAGTGTTAAATTTTTACATAGTCAATCATTAATCGTAATTTAATTGTATGAATCTTTAGTATTTTCAGTATGACGGGCAGAGGTAGATCTACCGACGACAGACGGAGTGAGCAAGGACGTAGCCCTGCTGCATCAGATCACATGAGCGTCGGAGATGGAGAGTTCGGATCTCCAGCAGTCGCACAGCCTTCGATCTCTCCAGCAGTATTACCATCCAGCCGATCGGCACATACCTCGAGAGTTCTTCCACCATCGGCCGCACCGTACTTCGACTTGATGCTCAGGGGCTGTAAGTATATACTAATTAAAAATATATGTTTATGTTTTTAAGTCAATTACTTATAAACATGCATTTTTTTAACAGATTTATTGAGCAGCATCATGTATCCAGCCACATCAGCCGTATTTCAGAGGCGTGCAGATCCCAGTGGCTACGATTGGCGCCACGTATCTCCAGCCACGAGGGAGTTTTATTTTTCTGAGTTTCAGGTAAACTTATTAAATATAATTTATCACTGATATAAAATTTCTTAATCTTAATAAATTCAAAAACTAACTGATTATTTTAATGCAGAAAAAGTTTACGTGGGATCCTGCCAGCCATGATGCCATTAGGGCAGCATGGAAGGCTCTGACGGGATGCCGATACTCCGACATGCTTCATCATTGGAGGTCATCGGATCAGCATCCTGCGCACGTGCCAGAGGGTATTTGGCACGAGTGGCAGCAGGCCTGGCAGTCCGATGGCTGGCGCAGGAGGTCCGCATCAGCCAGCACGAACCGCCGATCTGAGAAGGGCGGTCCTGGCACAGGTCTCTCCCGCCATACTTCGGGCTTCATTTCGATTCAGGAGCACAAACGGCGTATGGTAAGAAAACATAAATATTTTAATTACTATTTAGTTATTTACAAATATTTGTATTAATATCAATTTTTTTATTGTTATAGTTTGAGCAGGAGGACGGAGATCCTGGTGAGTTTCATCTATTCAGGGCGACACGCGATCACGGGATGTTGCGGTAAGAAATTAGATTTATGTAGTATCTGTTTAATTTCTAAAATTTTATTTTGAGAAATTTATTAACTCATTTATTGTTGATTTCATAATTAAAGACACGAGTCGAGGAGCTTCGCTCCCAGGCATCGCAGGTCGACTCTACTGATGGGGAGATGCCCATCGAACTCTCAGCAGAGGAGAGTCGGCGTGTGTTTTTGGAGGTTGTTGGTGCCCAGCCGCGAGACCGCAGGGTCTATGGTCTGAGCACTAGAGCTACTACATATTTTTTCCCATCAGGCCTTCAGCTTGCGAGTTTCTGGTGATATTCCTTCCGAGCGTTTAGATGACCTTCGGAGATCTATTGCAGAGGAGGTTCGGCAAGAGGTCGAGCAGAATTTCGAGGATCGTATGCGAGGCCGGGATCAGGAGATTGCAGACATACGAGATGAGATGCATCATTTGCGGGATATGGTTAGCCGCTTATCGCAGAGTCTCCAGCCTCCACGTGATCGCTAAGATTCTTGATGTATTTTTTTTTTTTATATGTTGTACATGAAAACTTCAAATTTTAATATATTATTTATTTTATAAATTGAATGATTATTTTTTAGATCAATATGAGTGAAGAATGTTTCGATCAATATTTAAATATAACGAAATTGTATTAACCCTTTTAATTTTTAAATTTTTATTTTTTTAAAAAAATATTTATTTAGCGACGCATTAGCGACTGCAATTGCATCGCTAATATTTTTAAAATATTATTATTAAATATTACGATGCAATGAGCTGGCGTCGCAATATTTTAAAAAAAATTAATTAGTGACGCATTAGCGACTCAAATTGCATCGCTAATATTTTCATAATATTACTATTAATATTGCGACGCAACGATCTGGCGTCCCAATATTTTTTAAAAAAAATTAATTAGCGACGCATTAGCGACTAAATTACGTCGCTATATATCTAAAATATATTAATAAATATTACGACGCAGTGACCTGGCGTCGTAATATTTAAAAAAAATTTTATTAGCGATGTATAGCGACTAATATTGCGTCGCTATTATATTTAAAATATTATTATTAATATTGCGATGCAGCTAAATGCATTGCAATTGCGACGCAATTGAATGCGTCGTAATATTAATATTAATATTTAAAATATTAAAATTTAGTTTTAAATTTAGCGATGCATTTTGGTGCGTCGCAATATTGCGACACATCTCTGCGTCGTAGAGAGTCGCTGTTTTGCAACACAATTGCGATAAATTGTGGTTGCGACGAGATACTCAGCGACGCAGTCATTGCGTCGCTAATGCGTCGCAATAGCATGTTTAGCGATGCATTAGCGACGCATTTGGGCATCGCAATATTTTTTTTCTTGTAGTGCATCCTTCTAGAGATTGAGGAGGAGCCTTACTTTCAATGCCCATGTCCCCTAAAGTCAGTAAACCCGCACAACAAAGAGCTTTACAGCCGGTATCACCGAGACTATGGACATGACACCGAAGATTGCCGCCATTTGAAGAGGGCCATTGAAAAGTTTGTCCAAAAGGGCCACTTGGGCAAGTTCGTTCGAAGAAACCTCACTATCCCGGGTACGTCAGCACCTCCAGTGCCTCAGATTTGCATCAACAATGCCCCGACGGAAAGAACAATGGCATGATCTCATGAGTGGCGAGCAGCAGCTCGAAGAGCTGATGGAAGGAAGCAAGCTGGCATCAAAATGGGAAGCTTCCCCCCCCCCCGCACTCGGGACGCGGACAATTTACGACGGTATTATCAGTAGCTTGCTGATTCTTTAATAAAGTATTATTCAGAATATCCTTGTTCTATCACGCTCTTGGGATGAGTATATTTCTTAGACAGAGACCGACTCCGCGTCGGCACCAAAGACCGACTCTGCGTTGGCAACAAAGACCGACTCCGCGTCGGCAACGACAACAAAAACCGACTCCGCATTGGCACCAAAGACCGACTCCGCGTCGGCAACAAAGACCGACTCCACGTTGGCAATGGCAACAAAGACCGACTCCGCGTCAGCAATGGCAACAAAGACCGACTCCACATCGACACCAAAGACCGACTCCGCATCGGCAACAAAGACCGACTCCGCATCGGCAACGGCAATAAAGACCGACTCCGCGTCGGCAACAAAGATCGGCTCCGCGTCGGCACCAAAGACCGGCTCCGCATCGGCAACAAAGACCGACTCCGCGTTGGCACCAAAGACCGACTCCGCGTCGGCAATAAAGACCGGCTCCGCATCGGCAACAAAGACCGGCTCCGCGTCGGCACCTTCAAGCCCGGCCCCCGCGTTGGCACCTCGAGACCGGCTCAGTGTCGGCACCCTCAAGCTCAAGACATGCGGATTCCAACCAATAGAGTTTCCTGGGGGGCAGGTCATCAACCCTGCAGAAAGAGACCAATTTCTTTAAAGAAAAAGGCACCTGAGCCTGGCCCAAGCACCCTCTGGTCATCCTCCGGGGTTCAAAAGGTTCTCGACGGTCTCAACTTTGCCTCATCGGCTTTATCTTTGCCTCAACGGCTAACTGACGAGCATCCCCCAAAAAATTAGCGTATGCTGCTTTGAGTGGCGGGCGTGAGGTAATCAATTTGCCCCCAAAAAATTTCTTGAAGTTCTACACTCCTTTCGCTTAGCTGATGCAGGGCACGCAAGCTCATGGAGTGTGGGGGGCATTTGATGGGGCCAGTTGACCCCATAAAAAATAAATTTTTGGACGACCCACCTTGACAACGGCGTCGGTCTCAACGTTGGCCGCATCCCACCTCGATCTTGGTATCGGCCGCGGCCCACCTCGGCAATTGGCCTCGCCCCGCTCGGTCACCACGGCTCCATGGCCGACAGCTCCAAAGGCCGACAGCTCCAAGGCCGATGGCCCCAAAGGCCGACACCTCCATGACCAACGGCCCCAAAGGCCGACACCTCCAAGGCCGACGGCCCCAAAGGCCGACAGCTCCAAGACCGACGGCCCCAAAGGCCGACACCTCCAAGGCCGACGGCCCCCAAGGCCGACGGCCCCCAAGGCCGACACCTCCAAGACTGACGGCCCCCAAGGCCGACAGCTCCAAGACCGACGGCCCCAAAGGCCGACACGTCCAAGGTTGACGGCCCCAAAGGCCAACAGCTCCAAGACCGACAGCCCCAAAGGCCGACACCTCCAAGACCGATGGCCCCCGACGGCCCCAAAGGCCGACGCCTTCAAGTCCGTCGATTCGGCCCCGCCCCGGCATTGTCTTGCCAGCGGGATTGGTCCCAGCCATCTCGGATCGATCCGGCTCGGCCCTGATAAGACGAAATTTTTAGTTCCCGCCAGATCAGCCCCAGCATGACCCTATCAGTTCAGGGCGCCACCTCTCTGACGCGCGCCGCCTGACAATGCTAGGTCCATCCGCTACTGGCCACACTGGTGATGGGACAGGACCCACCTACCCAACAACTGATGGGACGTAGCCCACCAACTAGACCGGATTCACGCAAGGGCTCAGCAGACATTCTGACTTCACGAAAGCCCACGTGATCGTGCCAGCGTTAACCCTATAAAAGGGTAAATCACTTCGAGAAACAGGTAACACAAGTTTACACACTTGATACCCTAATACTCAGAGGAAAATTCTGGTCCTTCTGAGACCTCTTCCTTTTTCAAGAGCTCTCTCGAGCTCCTTCTCTGCTGTGATCCCGATTGCTGACTTGGGCGTCGGAGGATCTCACCGGAGGATCTCCTCCGGTCTTGAGACTTTTTTGCAGGCCATTCGGCGCATCGAAGGTTCGCGGATCAGCCCATATCCCGACGTTCAGGACCAGCGACCGGGCGTCATCACTTTGCAATGTCCTTGGCAAATGTTGGTACCTTGTTTCAGAATCTTTTATCCATTTGAACATGTTCTGTCTGGGTTCCAAAAACCATAATCTTGTACAAGGATGTCATTGATCAATTAGCCATCTATCTTTGCACAGAGCAAAAACCATCTTGTTTTAATTTGTTAGTCTGAGATGTTGGTGCATTCCACTCCCCTACGATAACAGTAAGCCTCTAATAAGCAGAGCTGAGCTTTAGGCTCTTCAGGCCGAGGCCATCTTGTAAAGTGGGTTCTAAAGCTCATATCATACCCCATTTTAACCTTGGTTCCTAAATCACTTGAAACCAAACAGTGCCATGCTCCTTCTGTGGTCCCTTCACTGCATGGCCCTGGAGCATTGAGCTCGAGTTGTGTTTATTTATACCATTTAAATAATGACAACAAACCATCAAATACATCTTGACAATAAATAATTCAAGGCAGTCATGTAGCAAGATGAGGTTGAGGACCTAGAGACGTTTAGAACACAAGGAGATGAAAAGGGTTGATGAGATAGTATACAGAGACGAACTGTGCCAGTGATGAGTTTTTGATGACAGGTATAAATTAAATATATTAGGGGAACTACATGGATTGCAAGTTTAACGAAGATGTTTATTTCCAGAGATCCTATACGAAACTTTAGACCCCATGAAAATTAGAAGCAGAGAAAAGAACGTAAACGTTCACGAAATTCACCGCTGCCACCTGCTTCATGTGGTACTTCTTCATCAGGTACACCGTGAAGTTGGCCGTCACCTCGAACGACGCCACCCTCTCGAACGTCTCATTCCCTAAAATATATCATATATTTTGTTGATCAACTATCTATTCCATCCATCCATCAAACAGCTGATCATTATAAAGTAGAAATATAGAGACATTGGAAACGAACCGATGATATAGGCCATGCATTTCCAACCCCAGGCTTCCTCTTTTCCACCTCCTGGAGATTATTATCCTCTCCGTCCACCGCCACCGCTTCTTTGGAGGTGGAGACAAAACATTTTGAGCAATTGATGGGAAACCCCCACCAGGACTTCATCTCCCTCCCTCTCTTGAAAATTTTTTATCGTTGAAAAAAAGAGTCGCTACTATTAAATTTTATTGTAGTGATACAGACAACTAAACAAGATACTTTCTTTCATAAGACGCAATTCCTAATCACCAGCCAGTGCTCAGATTATCTCCAAATATCCATCTTCATCATGATATTAAAAACATGGAGATCCCTTATACAAAAATATGGAACCCCCAAAATTATCTCTTCTATGCACACCATTCACTACAGAAACCTAGAAGTTGATAAGACTATATATATATATAGGCAAACGGCCCAGACTTCTAGCTAATCTCAGTTCCCTAAGCGCACATATTTTCACACGATATATTCACATAATGGAACAGGCGTTTGGGTTATCATCGCTGAAGAGAGACTGGGCCCTCTCGTTGACGACGTGAGAGTAGCTCGGCGTCTGATAGTAGCCATGCATGTCGGAATCGTTGTACCCATGCTGATAGTAGTTGTAGGAGTGTGGATTGGAGTTGAAGATTAGGTGGTGGGCTGGGGTGGGGTGGAGACGGTGGTAGTCCTCCTGGGCGTAGGCGTGGTACTCCAGGTTGGAGGGATAGGGCCACAGCACCGCCCGTCTCCCCGTCCTCCTCACCGCCTTCAGCACCTTCTTCTGGTCCACATACCCGGTGACCGTCACCTTTTGCTGCACCATGTCTATGTCCACATCATCCACTCCTGTAACACATAAAGAACAATGATAACATCCATCCTAGCTAGCTAGCCTGAGATTTTCGACAACTACTCGTCTGTAAACGTAGAGATATTGATAGAATTTTTAATTTATTTAATTTCAATAGGAAAAAATGAAGAGAGTTAATTTCTCAGTTCATCATCCCCTAAGATCAGAAGTTTTTAGCTCATTAATTTCGTATATACCTTCTAACTTAAAAAGGGCCTTCTTTATTTTGCTCTCACATCCAGAGCAGTCCATATGCACGCACATCTCCACGATCTGTACACCCACCAAAATTTATATCTCATCATCAGACCATTACCATGGCTATGGATCCAGCGATAAGATACTTATAGCCAGAAGAAGAAGAAGGTAGGAAAAAGAGCAAAAGGGTCTTACCGTCATGTTGGCTTCTACTTCTTCTGAGATCTAGTGGCCACTCTCTCCTTCTTTTTTTTTCTCTCCCTCAAAAGAAAAGCTTTGGGCTTTGGCTTGATGTGCAAGCCTTTGCCGTACCCACGGCTATATATAGATGGGCAGTGGAATCTTTGTGCCTTCTAATGGTGGTGAGATGATAGAGTATAAACCATGAAATCTTATAGAAGATACCGCGTTAGGATTTCTAAACAAACTCATACTTATATCAATAAAAAGCAAACAATGGAAGCGGCGTTATCTTATATCAAGTCAACCAATGATAGACTGCCACGTGGGCTCGAGTCCTTGGTTTCAAGCCGGCCGTTTGCTTCCTCGTAGTTGCAGCGAAGGTGTGTGCACAGGACACGGAGCAGCTGTACAATGCGCCGGAGTCTAGCAGGAAGATTCGAGTCCAGCACCCAATGTAGCCCACGAATACTGAGCTGACACGTAGTCGGAAAAAGTGAATAATACTGTGTTGCCATATGTGGCGTGAAACTATTGGGTGGCTTTAGTTATCTGGCGAATTAGATGGTACACGCGAACAGCCGGAGAAGGAAAAGAGAATATAAAAAAAAAAAGTTGGCGGACGCGGCCGTGGCCACGGAATTGTTCGCGGTGAATTGTCGGAAATAATCCTCGCTTCGAAGGAAAGGTTCCGCGGAGAAGCCAACAACTGACGTGTCGCGTTAAGATTGCAACGTGGTGGCATCCGATTGGTGTGGAAGATGAAGGCAACGTCAAGGTGTGGGTGGACCGATGGGTTTTGCAAGGAGATTGTAGCAGCGGAGTTGATTCAGGGTTTAGAATATGGAGTGAATGTCAAAGTGTGGACGTTTTGCAGCGAGATTACGGTAAGAGGGGCGGATTCTGGCGTCACATCATCCTATCCTACGACGGTCGATGAGCACGAATATATCTTTATTATATTCTTCCGTATGCCGTCCCACGTGTCAGGATCACTACGGTGTCGCTGTTGCGCTCTTCAGGATGGGTGCCTCCAACGTCGTTCATTCTTTCATCGTTTATTTATTTATTTACTTCCAATGCTAAATTGTATTCCCTATGACGATGATTTTTGTTGGTCCACGCAAAAGTTCAATATGCCAAATTAGATAAATAAAAGAAATTAATAAGAAAGTATAACTGGGAAGAGAAATCTATGGGGAAGTGCGATCCTAATTCTCTTCATTGCTACGGGCTCTTACCTCAACTAGTTAATAGAAATAGTTATTGTTGCCTCTTTCTTTTCTCCCCCTCTCCAGATAACTATTCTAAACAGATTATAAGTTATCTCTTTGCTCTATGGATGATAATTTTCATGGAATCCATTGGTACTTGAATCATCATGGTATAAAAAGAATATAAAATTTAAAACTTTTTAATCTCTCTCTTACCCATTGCATCCATTAATAAAATTACTTAAATATTCTTATTTATTAACATAGCGCCAATTTAAAAAAAAATTATGAGTACAGTACAAAACTAATAATAAGAAATTATTTTATCTATGGCCTTGAATAATTATGTAGATGTTATTATTAGTGATAAAATTTAATTATATTTTGTTAATATTAAAATAATATGATTTTTATATTTTTAAACTTTAAATTTTGTTAGAACAAATAGTTAGAAATTAATCAAAGTAGTTTAATTTAAGTAAAAATATTTTATATATAACATGTAGTGAGTATACAAGTGAGTATTTTTATACCTGTAGATGATATATATATATTTGATATATGGATATGAAAGATTATTTCATCCATTAATGCTTTGCTTTCATTGCCATTTCTATTGTAGTTCAGTGTGAAAAAACTTCACCTCTCTAGACATGAGAGGCTTACCAAAGGAGATGGGCGGGGTTGAGGACAGTACCCTCGCCAATCACCAACCATCGTGTTGAATGTGGCACATTAACTAAACATACTCCAACCAACAATAGAATGAAATGAATTGCCTTTGTAAAAACAAAGGAAACTAGGAACACAATCAATTATTAGTATGACTAACTTTATCTAATTGGTATGGAGGCTGCAACCCAATCTTTGACGGCTTAACCGTGATCCATGCATGCAAGGAATTTCAAGTAATCACGCCAAGAAATGAAGCCTCCTAAGAAGTTGCTGGTTGAGGCCAGCTCTGAAATCGTTTAGGTCAAGATGACAAAGGAGTTTACTTCCTGTGCTGCTTATACCGACGCTCTTGGGATTTCTCTGAAAATTCAACGCCCTCAAAATGTGGACCTGGATCCTTGGCCGGAGGACAGCCACATGACTAGAAACATGGGGAAAAAGTCTTATCCCAGCCATTTCACACAGCCTAATGATAGAGAATTTTACATCTTACGTGCGAGTTTGTCCTCTGCTCAAAGGCGAACCAGTCATGATAACTTCTAAAATAAATTAATGGATTGAAAACCACGAAACTTGCCAGTCTATATGTGACTAGCCAAGGTACGAGTGGATTTAATTCGAGGTTCTAACCATCAAGTGTGAAAATCATATGCATAGATGGTGATCGGTCCACGATGAAAATTCAGAATGCTGGTGATGTGTTCTAAGCCATCAGGATATTTGCTATCATTTATGGTTTTATCTTTATTTAATAAATTATTTTATTTATCATATTATTATTTATGCTCTTCTAATGTGATAAAAAAGTTTTCTTGAATAGTTTATTCTTCCTTATATCATTAAAGCATGTGACTTTAATAGTGAAACTATAAGATGATAAGAATACTATTCTAAATTATCCCTAATCATTCATTATATGGAACAATAATGAAGTAAGATTAGTATGTTGGTTGATTGATGGTCACGTTTTACTGGTCATGGATATGAGATATTAAATCAACACATAGATACATATAAGAGTACATTGTATTGGATCGACCCACCATGAGAATATCATATGGATTCTGTTATGAATACTTCTCTTTATGATGTTATTATTTTAGTCCTTTGACCTGATGACACCATGGATTCCTACATAGTGAATTTCATGTTTTGACACGGCTTTTCATCATCTTTAACCAGATGATCATAAGACTGTGATTGGATATGGAATAAACTACGTTGAGGGATATGAGTGTTCATGAAGAAATTTGTCCTCTCATTAATTTGAGAGAGATATTTTGGGCCCTCTTAAAGAGTGAGACTGAGAAAAGTATATGGCCATGTCCAAATGAATTGATAAGAAGTTATCAGTAACATTTGGTTTATTCAGTCAAACTCTGGAATCAAGAAAAACTTGTGATTAAATAATCTATGAGAGATGTGATCTATGCCTCATACTTGATCACTAAATATCGTGTGACAAAGGGACTAGATAATTGACATCTACTAGGTAAAGTCGGATCGACGATCTTCACTCAATTTGGGTAGACATAATGTCTTGCTAGAGACCAATTATGTCTTATAGACCTGAAAGGGTTTTAGTCGTATTGCCAACATTGAGTGAACCTACAGGGTCGCACACAATGAATGACGCGTATGGGTTATGGGTTTAATTTGTATAAACCCAGCGAAAATAAATAATAATCTTCACTATTTTGTCCTTTTGGATTCTGAAACTCTTAACATTAGATGTGCAAGGAATGAGAAGACGTATCTTTTTGGATTCCGAAACTCTTAACATTAGATGTGCAGAGAATGAGAAACATGTTTTTTGGATTCTGAAATTAAGAGTCCTATTAATGAGAATATTCTATTTTGAATAGGATATTATCATTATAAATGAACGTTATTGCTCTTATATAGATGTGACGATACTTGCCGTCAACATGAGATGCGCAGACGCACCATAAAAATGAGAGTTTTAGTGAGATTATTTCTGAACTGATCTAGAAGAGTTCTAGAGAATGCTAGCACACTGAGTCCCATTGCGAAGTGGTCATTCGTGTGGATACCGTAGAGAGAGTTGTGGTTTCGCAGCGCCTAAAGATCTATCTCATCAAAAATAATTTTATTCATATAAGGTACGATTCTCATTCCCTAATCAATTTAATTGAACCACATGGATCCTTCTGGGGATTTAGGTTAATTTTCAGCTGCATATTTTTGGCATTAGACCCCTAAATTCCCATCAGTGGTATCAGAGCTAGACTTGTGGATTCAATTAAATTAATTTCATCTGATTATATGGATGTATGATGCATACTATTAAACGAGATTATTGTACATATGATGTGAATGACTATACGTCTATGGAATTAATATGGCAATTTGTTTAATTGTTAAACAGTTCTAATATGATTAGAATCAAATAGATTTATTGTATTTAATTTGTTTGAATGCTGAAATAATCATCCATCAAGGTGGGGTTGTCAATTAGATTGATAGTAGGGTTTTAACAAAGAAACCCTAATTTGCGTGCATAACACAATCTCAAACCCTAATTTTGATAGTATTAGAACTGCACAAGAAAAATGTTTTCTTGAACAGTTTTATGTATTATGCATGATGCATAGCATGGCCCTTTAGACTCATGTGATTGGCAGGTTTATTATGGATTTGTTGATTACATTGGCCTGCATGTCGATAATTTTATTGTAATTAGTTTATCAACATGTGTGTCGTTATCTTGATGTAATCTATTATTTCACTAGCATAGAATGTAGATTTTCTTTTAATGTAAAATATGGAGGCCATTCATGTTAATCAAAAGAGATCATAGTGATGATGTTCCAAGCAAAAGGTTCATGTCATCAATGGTAGACCGAGCATATGGTTATGCTATGACATCGTAATAATGATTTACTTAGTTCATGGGTCATGCTATGACACATTTATATTTTATATACATGCATGAGATGTTATATAGATGATGTATGTGACTTTGGTCCCATAGAATAGTCATCATATACTTAAAACAATAAAGTCCCTCTATTAATATTAAGTCGTAAAATGCCTCCCATAGTTCGACACCTATCAAGGCTTTGATCATCTAAATGTAGGATCTGCCAAAGCAGGGTGCATTAGACTATCTTAGTTAGGTAGGGTGGATAAAAGTGCTATCCTCACGTCAAAATGGTTAGACTTAAATAGGCTATCAAAATGGTTTTGGGCCTATGGCATTAATGGGATTAGTATGCCGGGACATGTGATGTCAATCCCATAGTAAGAGTTACATATGATGTAATTGGAAAGACGTTTCTACCTAAATAACTAAACTTTAAGTATCATGCTAAAGCTGACTTAAAGTTTAGTAAATATGGATCTTAACTCACTGAAAAAGTTTTTAAATTAACATTAGAGGGTTGTTAATTTGATAAAATAGTGAGAATAATTGAAATGGTTTAAATAAAGATATTAACTCTGTAACTCCTTGTATGTAGATAACATCAACACATCTAATCTTACTTTGCAATAGGTTCTCAAAAAAGAAAAATTGAATGGCACAAACTTCCTTGACTGGCATCGTAACTTAAGAATTGTTCTTAAGCAAGAAAGGAAGTTGTATGTCATAGACACTTCAATCCCAGCTGTACCTGCTGTTGATGCTCCAAGAGATGAAAGAAATGCTTACAATAAGCATAAAGACGACTCTTTGGATGTGACTTGCCTTATGCTTGCTAGCATGGACTCCAAGCTTCAGAAGCAAATGGAGGACATGGAAGCGTACAATATGATTGTACACCTTCAGGAAATGTTCCAAGAGCAAGCAAGACAAGAGAGGTTTGCAGTCACTAAGGCATTGAATGGATGCAAAATGATTCCAGGTAGCTCTGTGAGTACTCATGTGCTCAAGATGAAGAGTTACATTGATAGACTTGAAAAACTTGGTGCTCCACTTAGCAGGGAGTTGGCTACAGATATGATCCTTGCCTCCTTGCCTCTCAACTATGACCAATTTGTAATGAATTACAATATGCACCAAATGGATAAGTCTATAATGGAGTTGCATGGGATGCTCAAGAATGCTGAACAAAACATTAAGGCAAAAGGAGGAGTGGCAAGGACAAAGGCAAAGGCAAAGCAAAAGGTGAGACCAAAGCTAAAAGGCCTAAGCCCCAGCACAAGCCAAAACAGCCCAAGGAAGGAGTTTGCTTCTTCTGCAATAAACCAGGTCATTGGAAAAGGAATTGCAAACTGTATTTGGAGGATCTGAAAAAGAGGAAGGCTAATGAAGCCACAATCTCATGTATTTATGTTATACAAGTCAATTTGTCTACTTCTACATCATGGGTATTAGATATCGGATGTGGATCTCACATTTGTGTTAATATGCAGGGTCTCAGACAAAGTAAAAAATTGGCTCAAGGTGAAGTGGACCTACGAGTTGCAAATGGAGCAAGAGTTGCTGCATTATCTCTAGGATGTTATGAATTACCTTTACCTAGTGGACTTATTTTGACTTAAGCAATTGTTACTATGTGCCTGCTATGAGCAGTAACATTATTTCAGTTTCAAGTTTAGACAAAGATGGTTTTAAATTTATTATTGAGAATAATTCTATGTCCATCTATCATAGAGACATTTATTATGGTTTTGCTCAATTATTAAATGGGATCTATGTTCTAAACTTTGATGAAACAAATTACAAGTCTGTTTATAACATTAAAACTAAAAGGTTTAAATCAAACGATTTAAATTACCTATCTTTGGCATTATCGCTTAGGCCATATAAATGAGAAGCGCATATCAAAACTTCATCAAAATGGGCTTTTACATTCATTTGATTTTGAATCATATGAATCATACGAATCTTGTTTGATGGGTAAGATGACTAAGGCTCCTTTCACAGGACAAGATGAAAGAGCCACAGATTTATTGGCCCTTATACATATCGATGTATGTGGACCATTAAGTTCATCGGCTAGAGGAGGTTATTTGTATTTCATCACTTTTACTGATGATTTCAATAGGTATGGATATGTATACCTAATGAAACATAAATCCGAATCTTTTGAAATGTTCAAAATATTCAAAAATGAAGTACAAAATCAGCTTGATAAAAATATTAAGATACTTCGATCAGATCGTGGTGGTGAATATTTAAGTCAAGAGTTTTCTGACCATCTTAAAGATTATGGGATAATTTCATAATTGACTCTTCTAGGAACACCACAATGGAATGGTGTTTCTGAAAGGAGAAATCGAACTTTATTGGATATGGTTCGATCAATGATGAGTCAAATAGATCTTTCAATATTCTTCTGGGGATATGCCCTGGAAACTGCTGCGTTCATATTGAATAGAGTTCCATCAAAATTGATTCAAAAGACACCATATGAGTTGTGGACTGGGAAACCTCCTAGTTTATCTTTTCTAAAGATATGGGGCTGTGACACTTATGTCAAACATCAATTGTCTGACAAATTAGCATCCAAATCAGCTAAGTGCATATTTGTGGGATATCCTAAAGAAACAAAAGGATACTACTTTTACTACCCATCAGAGAATAAAGTATTTGTTGCTCGTAATGATCACTTTTTGGAAAAAGAATTTATTTTCAACAGAACTAGTGGGAGTAAAATTCAACTCGAAGAAGTTTGAGAACCACAAATTTACATGGAACCGATGATGGATGTTCAATCCAACTCACAAGTAGTTTCTAAACCTGAGCCACTAACACAAGGGCCACGTAGAACTGGTAGAATTCGTGTTATTATTTGCTAGCCAAGGTACAAGTGGATTTAATTCAAGGTTCTAACCATCAAGTGTGAAAATCATATGCATAGATGGTGATCGGTCCACGATGGAAATTCAGAATGCTGGTTATGTGCCCTAAGCCATCAGGATATTTGCTACCATTTATGGTTTTATCTTTATTTAATAAATCATTTTATTTATCATGTTATTATTTATGCTCTTCTAATGTGATAAAAAGGTTTCCTTGAATAATTTATTCTTCCTTATATCATTAAAGTATGTGACATTAATAGTGAAACTATAAGGTGATAAGAATAATATTCTAAATTGTCCCTAATCATTCGTTATATGGAACAATAATGAAGTAAGATTAGTATGTTGGTTGATTGATGATCACGTTTTACTGGTCATGGATATGAGATATCAAGTTAACACATAGATACATGTAAGAGTACATTGTATTGGATCGACCCACCATGAGAATATCATATGGATTCTGTTATGAATACTTCTCTTCATGATGTTATTATTTTAGTCCTTTGACCTGATAACACCATGGATTCCTACATAGTGAATTTCATGTTTTGACACGGCTCTTCATCATCTTTAACCAGATGATCATAAGACTATGATTGAATATTGAATAAACTATGTTGAGGGATATGAGTGTTCGTGAAGGAATTTGTCCCTCTCATTAATTTGAGAGAGATATTTTGGGCCCTCTTGAAGAGTGAGACTGAGAAAAGTACATGATCATGCCCAAATGAATTGATAAGAAGTTATCAGTAATATTTGGTTTATTCAGTCAAACTCTGGAATCAAGAAAAACTTGTGATTAAATAATCTATGAGAGATGTGATCTATGCCTCATACTTGATCACTAAATATCATGTGGCAAAGGGACTAGATAATTGACATCTACTAGGTAAAGTTGGATCGACGATCTTCACTCAATTTGGGTAGACATAATGTCTTGTTAGAGACCAATTATGTCTTATAGGCCCGAAAGGGTTTTAGTCCTACTGCCAACATTGAGTGAACCTACAGGGTCGCACACAATGAATGACGCGTATGGGTTATGGGTTTAATTTGTATAAACCCAGCCGAAATAAATAATAATCTTCACTATTGTGTCCTTTTGGATTCCAAAACTCTTAACATTAGATGTGCAGGGAATGAGAAGACATGTCTTTTTGGATTCCGAAACTCTTAACATTAGATGTGCAGAGAATGAGAACGTGTCTTTTTGGATTCCGAAATTAAGAGTCCTATTAATAAGAATATCTATTTTGAATAGGATATTATCATTATAAATGGACGTTGTTGCTCTTATATAGATGCGATGATACTTGCCGTCAACATGAGATGCGCGCATCATAAAAACGAGAGTTTTAATGAGATTATTTCTGAACTGATCTAGAAGAGTTTTAGAGAGTGCTAGCACATTGAGTCCCATTGCGAAGTGGTCATTCGTGTGGATACCGTAGAGGGAGTTGTGTTTCACAGCGCCTAAAGATCTATCTCATCAAAAATAATTTATTCACATAAGATACAATTCTCGTTCCCTAATCAAATTAATTGAACCACAGGGATCCTTCTAGGGATTTAGGTTAATTTTCGGCTGCATATTTTTGGCATTAGACTCCTAAATTCCCATCACAGAACAGGTTTAAACAAGCCAAATTTAGAAGCAATAAAATCAGTAAAATCATTTAATAAAAATTTTGCTTTACTTAAGCGTAATCTTTTCTTCTCAAATATTCAACGAATGCTCTTATTTGATGGATCAAATGCATGGTATGATCCTTTAACAATAGTTATGAATGGGTGTGTATAAATGAATGTTTAGGCATTTACTTGAATGTATCTATTCATTACATCATCACCAATGGTTATAACCTTTGGATTTTATCCATGTTATCAAAGGAGGACTAGACTGTTATGTTGTCTTCTCTTAGCATTAGATAGATAAGGGTGTACATTGATAAGTATGGAATAAATGGATAAGTGTGTACTGTAAAATTAAATAAGCATATACAATACACAAATAAGTATGTATAATTGATGAATAAATGTATACATTAAGAATAAAAAAGTATGTACAGTCAATAAGTTACAGGATGATTATTAGTATGCATGCTAAAAGTTACAGGATTAGTTAATAGAGATTAAAAGTTATAGTCTTATTTTCAATCCTTATCAAATGCCCATCAATGAAAATGCATAAAGATACATTGCTTCATTAATTAAATCAATTTTTTTTTTGCATCTTATCAGGAGTACATCAAGATCAAACATGGTGAGAATCAACACATTTCATTGGAAATTAGACATTTGTCCATCCATTCCCGTGATGATGCTCATCAAAAGAGAGATAGGACGAAGCATCTCTACGAAGATATCCCTTAATCATATCACATGAAAAATTATTACTTTTTTAATAAAATAAAAACTAAATAGAGATAAAAATTAATATCTATCTATTAAGGTTGTTTGGTTAATAATCTATTTTGATAAATTAAGATGACCTTGCAGATTATCATATCTAACAATTACACATGATAATCTGAATAGTATTTTTTGATTTACAGTAATCTAAGATTATCATAAGTCATGGTAAACCGATTCTCTTTTAAAAGATGGGTCACTAAAATTATTAATATATGATAATTTTAAATTATACTATTGACTTTTATGTAATATTTAATCATATCTGATGGGGCCGATTGATCCCATGGGCAATAAATACAGCAATTTTTGGATGGCATCCTATTTGGATGGCATCCTATCGAGAAGGCCATCCTCAGCTGCCTTCCCGAACGGCTTAATTCCTAGGCGGCCTCGCTACTCTACTCGGCTTTCTTTTGAAGAACGCAATGGACATTTAATTCCAGCATCAAGGCATTTATTGCCTTATTCTCAATTATGGCTACCACGTTAGCCCCCTTGCATCGGCGTCGGCCTCAACAGCGCCTGGCATCCGCGTCGGCCTCAACATCACCTTAGCGTCGGCCTCGCGTCTCCGCATCGGCCTCCTGCCGCATCACTTGCTAGGCATTTATTGTCTTATTCTCTCCCATATTTATAGCCTTTATGGCCTCAAAGGCCATGATTATCCGGGCATTTATTGCCTTATTCTCATTTATGGCTGCCACGTTAGCCACCTGGCGTCGGTCTTAACAGCATCGGCGTCGGCCTCAACAACGCCTGGCGTCGGCGTCAGCTTCAACAGCATCGGCCTCGCGTCCGCGTCGGCCTCCTACCGACGTGCATCCACTTGCTAGTGTCACCACCCCATCTCGGCGTTGGCCTCGGCAACGGCCTTGGCAACGGCCTCGGCATCGGCCTCAGTAACGGCGTCGGCCTCGGCCTCGGTAACGGCCCTGCAACGGCCAGATTCGCCCAGCAACGGTCCAAACCGTCCAGAAGCCGATTTTTCAGGGGTAAATTGGTCCAGATTAGGTAAATTCGACCCTTATCTTGGGGAGAAGATTAGGGACTCCAGCCAGCAGGTTTTGGATAAGATTTGGAGGGGAAAACAAACCTTATCCATAAGCAACCAATTTGGAGATATGGATAAGATCTTAAGGTAGTTTGTTGAGAATATCTTGGGATTATCCAAGCTATCTTTGGAGCTGTTTTGGATCAGATTTCAGGTGTCCTATCCAGCAGCGAAGAGTCCTTCATCAGCCGGCTAGGAGGAGATAAGATTTGAAGATGGGCGGTGGCCTTTTTGGAGACGTTGTACGGGATAAAGATAAGATCAAGGGGGATCTTTGGATAAGGTTGCAACAACCTATAAATAGAGGGGGCTGAGGTCTACGTGAAGGGCATTAGATCAATCCATGAGAGGATTAGATGATAGAACGTGAGAGAGAGAAGATCTTCCTACGTTCTAGGAAGGGACACCCGAGTGGAGTTCGGGTGGGCGCCACTAAACGACCAGGGAAGGTTCGTGAGGTTGGCGAGCGGCTGGATCAGCGGAGATCGCAGCGGCGCAGGTTTAAGTCAGGAGGACTTAGGCGAGTACGGGACGTGGCCGATACGCACAGGCGGTGCGCGGGTGCGAGGCATCTACAGGTCAGTTTTCATTGAGTGAGGTTGAGGCGGGCACTTTGAGAGATCTTTGTTAGGGACAGAGAGGAGTGCTTTTGTAGCCTACGGGCAACCTCATTATTTTCCAAGTTACTTAGTGGAGAGTTCTTGGTTGGGAAGGCTTTGCCTCCCGTATATCTTGGTTTGGGTGGGACTTTGTTCTTCGGGGATTTTTATTCATTGTTTTGGGGTAAGGCTGGTTAGGGGAAGGGTTTCTCTAACGCCATCACCGGTAGACGCAAGGACCTAGTGGCCATAGGGAGCGCTTGCGTGTGCCAATTGAAAGCCCGGTGACACTAGGCATTTATTGCCTTATTCTCTCCCATATTTATAGCCTTTATGGCCTCAAAGGCCACGATTATACAGGCATTTATTGCCTTATTCTCATTTATGGCTGCCACATTAGCCCCCTGGCAGGCGTCGGCCTCGCGTCCGCATTGGCCTTCTACTACGTCCACTTGCTAGTCATTTATTGCCTTATTCTCTTTCGTCTTTATAGCATTTATGGCCTCAAAGGCCACGAGCATCCACTCGCTCTAAGGCATTATAGCATTCTCTCGTATTTATGGCTGCCACGTTAGCCCCTTCGCCTTGGCTTTTTCATTCGGTCATGAACAGCTTCGGCCTCGGCTTTTTCCCTATGTTCTCGGCCTTAGCCCCTTGGTCTATTCCCCTTGGCCGTGAACAGTGTCATGCACGTGAATAGTGTCACATGAACACATGAATAGTGCCATAACTCCATAATTAATGCTCTACGAGGGACAGCTGGCTTCAACTTTAAACGACATCTTCTATCCCAATGGTTGCACTTGGGGCCCACGTGACTAACCTTATCACCCATTGCTGTTCACGCAGAGCTTCCACGTGGCCCGTCAACCCGTTCTCTTTTGCCAAGATCACGGGCGGTTACTGCTATACTATGGGCCGTTGCCGATACTTATGGCATACGTTTAGCAGCTGTAGCCGATCTTAACAGAATATATGATTCGGCTATTATGGATGAAGGGTAAGAGGGACCCCGAACAGGTATATAAAGGGCCCGACCCCAACGAGGGAGGGGGACTCAATCTCTACTCTTTCATTAAAAAATTCCTGTTCTCCAGATCACTGACTTGAGCGTCGGAGGGTCCCCACCGGAACCACCAGTCCAGAACTTTTCTTGCAGGTTTCCGGCTGAAGGAGGTGGTCCCTATCATTCCTCTGAAGGCCAACGAAGCATTTCTGTCACTTGACGCTCCTCAAAAGTGATTTGGCGGTAACAGATTGGTGCGCCAAGTAGGGGAATGTGCTGAAGGAAAGAGAGCTTTGTCTCCCTGACCTATAAGTCTTTGTCCCCTCTAAGATAGCCATGGTGGTGATGCGCGTGCCGAAGGTCCTCACTAATCATGCCGGGAGGCATCCGCATAGCCCTGAGCAGCAAAGGACCACTCTCTCTCTATGCTCCTCCCTCACCACCAACCTCAGCTACTCTAATTAACCAGCTGACCATCCTCAATCAACAAGTTCAAGCCTTAAATGCAGCAGTTCATGAGTTGCAAAAGTAACGCCCGTTGGCCACTCAGCAGCAGCCGAAGCCTCTCACATCTTCCATGATAGCTGCACCAGTTAGCCAGCAATTCACCCGCGGAAAATCTTCTCATAGAGAAGCTTATCACTATCATGCTTCACCTAAGCACCACCGTGAAGCTTTCAAGAGACTGCGGTCTCCTACCTTCTGCTCGAGTAGCCACTCCTCCCCTTACTCATCCTCTGAGCCGTCTGGGAAGGACACTAATCATGAGATGAAGGGCATCTGGATGAACGACACCGGCGGCCAGAGGAGCTCAATCAAAGGTTCAATAATCAATCAGAGACGGCCATCCTTGGCGGCCTTCCTAAACGGCCTCTTCCTCCACAACGGCCACAGCAGCCCCGAGGCTCTATGGAGGCCCAAGACTCCAATGCAGCCTTCAGATCATGGCAGCCCCGGTTTCCTCCATGGCAGCCTCCGGATCCCACAACGGCCTCTTCCTCCACGACGGCCCCTCACAGCAGCTTCTGGATCCCACGACGGCCCCTCATAGCGGCCTCTCATCCTCAATGGTCAAGCCCCTCATAGCGGCCCCCGAGATCCCACGGCGGCCCGAGAATCCCACGGCGGCCCGAGACTCCACAGCGGCCCCAGATCAAGGCGGCCCCAGTTTCCTCCACGGTGGCTCCCAAGTTCATGGCGGCCCTTGGCCTCCACGGCGGCTCCCAGCCTCTCTATCTCTCGACGGCCCGAGGCTCCACGGCGGCCGCCGATGTTCATAGAGGCCCCAGGTCCTCCACAGCAGCCGCGTTCCCCAACAGCCACAGTGGCCTAAGACTTCACAGCAGCCTCACTCTCTAGGCGGCCCCGGTCTCTCCCTGCAGTGACCAAACGAGTACCAGTTTCACAATTGCAAGGATAAGGCTCCCAGCCGTCTCACTCAACTCCTTTTCCCCCCAACTCTTGCTTCCACCTTGGTTGGGTAAGGTTTACATGCACGTAATATATTCACATAATTAAAGGAAGGTGGATTGCATGCACAAGGTTGTGTGCACGCGATGGAAGTCTGTGTTATGGCTGCTGCATCTTAACGATCGTCTTCCAAAGCTATGCTTGTACTGACTCCTCCCACGGACATCGCCAGCTTTGGCCACCATCCCGGCCATGGTCGTTTGGCCGGATCCATGTATCTCGCATCGGCGAGCGACGACACCTCTGGCTCCCGAGCCCATGTGGAAGCGGCAGCTAATCTCTTTGATTTCAATGGCAATCTTCTCCTATATCAGAGGATGCTTGCATAGCATTAGGAAGAACCAATTGGTACACAAAGTTATCAATCACTTCAAGGTTCTTCTTCAGTTGAGCCTCTAGTCCAATGTTCAGAAGCTTCTTGATGTCCCAGAACATATCGACATATCTCTAGAATACCATGGAGTTAAAGTCACCAAAAGCCTTGCTAAAGTGTGTCTCGAACTCATCGGAGCCCGAGAGAGTGTCTAGCTCAGCACCGAACTCCACTTTGAAGATCCTTTCTTCGGTGGCAACACTTCTCGCCATCCCCTGTAAAGATTCCATCACCAAAAGGATCAGCAGTACAGATCTCACCATGGGAAGGCTTGATCAGCCTTCTGAATTAACTCGCTATCGAGAAGAAGGAAAAGGAAATGATGTCCACAACATGGAGAATGATCGCTGCAACGCTATGAAAGAAAAGAGAAGGCGAGCAAGCCTAGTTTCAAAGTCAACTCTAGCAGCTGGAGAGCCATAAAAGTGGCTGCGGTGCAGAATTTCTTCTTAAGGAGCTAAAGATTCAGCAAAGCCCGCTCACAAACCAACTTGATTCCCTGGGGGGCAGACCACCAGCGGGCGGAAGCATTCAAGCCCGCAGAAGAAAAACAAGGGTGCTGCAAAAGCTAAGTACGCTGCACTTAAGACTTTTTCTTTCATTGATGCTAAAAAATGCCATGCAGATCGACTCTGTATCGGCATTCAAGACAACCTCGCGTTAGCGTCTCAAAAGCCTGATGTACCATCGGCATCCAAGCCCGGCTCCATGTCAGCAACAAGCCCAAGTCCCCCTCGGCACCAAAGACCGGCCCCGCGTCGGCACCAAAGACCGGCTCCGCGTCGGCAACTAAGACCGGCTCTGCATCGGCACCAAAGACCGGCCCCGCATCGGCACCAATGACCGGCTCCGCGTTGGCAACTAAGACTGGCTCTGCGTCGGCACCAAAGACCGGCCCCGCGTCGGCACCTAAGACTGGCTCCGCGTCGGCACCAAAGACTAGCCCTGCATCGGCACCAAAGACCGGCTCCGCATCGGCAACTAAGACCGGCTCCACGTCGGCACCAAAGACCGGCCCCGCGTCGGCACTAAAGCTCGGCTCCGCGTCGGCACTCAAGCTCGGCTCCGCATCGGCACTCAAGCTCGGCTCCACGTCGGCACCAAAGACTGGCCCCACATCGGCACTCAAGCCCGGCTCCGCATCGGCACTCAAGCTCGGCTCCACATCGGCAATCCAAGCCCAGCTCCACGTCGGCAACAAGCCCGAGTCCCCCTCGGCACCAGAAGCCCAACTCCGCGTTGGCACCTGAAGCCCGAGTCTCTCCTCAGCACCAGAAGCCCGACTCTGCGTCGGTGCCTGAAGCTCGAGTCCCCTCGGCATCGGAAGCTTGGCTCAGCGTCGGCACTCCAAGCTCGAGACTCCCACCGGCACTTAAGCCCGACTCCGGTCGGCATCAAAGCCCGAAGCCAGCTCGGCACCAAAGCCCAAAGACTGACTCCAACACTGGCAGCAAAGATCGTTGGCGCAAAGAAAAAGGCACCTGACGACTCTCAGCTCTCAGGTCATCCTCCGGGGTTAAAGGCTCCCGAGCATGGTCCCGCCACAGTGACTCTCGGCTCACCCTTCGGGGTTCAAAAGGCTCTCGACGGCCTCAACTCTGATTCAGCAGCTTTATCACAGCCTCAATGGCTTCACAGCGGCTCTAACTCTGCCTCAATGGCCAATGGCCAATCAAGTAAGACCTTTATCTAAATTATGTACCAGCAACATATTATTGGTCACCTTCAGCCATCAAGAAGCCCCAAGACAACTCAGTTGGGAGAGGCCAACTCCCCAGCTCACAGTTGATGGGCACCCACTTTCAAATTTTATGACAAGTAGAAGACCCAAAGTCAACTCACAGTTAGAAGAAACCGACTCCCCAACTCATAGTTGATGGGCATCCACTTTCGGGCTTTGCATAGGGAGAGGATTACTGGCTGCCAGTTGAGGGTAACCCACTTACCCTCAAACTTTGCTTAAAAGTTTTTTTTGAATAGGCAAAAAGCATGGCTCCAAAGAGCATGAAGACGTCTACACAAGGCAGCGCCAAAGGAAAAGGGTTTCCCCACTTGGGAGAAATCATAGTTAAAGTTGATAGGAAAGGGTAGATGCGAAGGTAAAAAGTCCTACACTCCTTTCGCTTAGCTAACGCGGGGCACACAAGCTCAGGAGTGTGGGGGGCATTTGATGGGGCCGGTTGACCCCATGGGCAATAAATACAGCAATTTTTGGATGGCATCCTATCGAGACGGTCATCCTCAGCGGCCTTCCGAATGGCTTAATTCCTAGGCGGCCTTGCTACTCTACTCGGCTTTCTTTTGAAGGATGCAATGGACATTTAATTCCATCCACGAGCATCAAGGCATTTATTGCCTTATTCTCAATTATGGCTGCCACGTTAGCCCCCTTGCGTCGGCGTCAGCCTAGCGTCGTCCTCGCATCTCCGCCTCGTGGCATTCACTTGCTAGACATTTATTGCCTTATTCTCTCCCATATTTATAGCCTTTATGGCCTCAAAGGCCATGATTATCCAGGCATTTATTGCCTTATTCTTATTTATGGCTGCCACGTTAGCCCCCTGGCATCGGCCTCAACAGTGTCGGCGTCGGCCTCGCCTAGCGTCGGCGTCGGCCTCAATAGCATCTGCCTCGCGTCCGCGTCGGCCTCTTACCGACATGCATCCACTTGCTTATACAGGCATTTATTGCCTTATTCTCATTTATGGCTGCCACGTTAGCCCCCTGGCGTTGGCCTCAACAGCGTCAGCGTTGGCCTTCGTTGGCCTTCTGTCGACGTACATCCACTTGCTAGGCATTTATTGCCTTATTATAGCATTTATGGCCTCAAAGGCCACGAGCATCCACTCGCTCTAAGGCATTATAGCATTCTCTCGTATTTATGGCTGCCACGTTAGCCCCTTCGGCCTTGGCTTTTTCATTCGGTCATGAACAGCTTCGGCCTCGGCTTTTTCCCTACGGTCTCAGCCTCCCCTTGGTCTATTCCCCTCGACCGTGAACAGTGTCATGCACGTGAACAGTGTCACATGAACACGTGAATAGTGCCATAACTCCATAATTAATGCTCTATGAGGGACAGCTGGCTTCAACTTTAAACGACATCTTCTATCCCAATGGTTGCACTTGGGGCCCATGTTACTAACCTTATCACCCATTGTTGTTCACGCAGAGCTTCCACGTGGCCCGTCAACCCGTTCTCTTTTGCCAAGATCACGGGCGGTTACTGCTATACTATGGGCCGTTGCCGATACTTATGGCATACGTTTAGCAGCTGTAGCCGATCTTAACAGAAGATATGATTCGACTGTTATGGACGAAGGGTAAGAGGGACCCCGAACAGGTATAAAGGGCCCGACCCCAACGAGGGAGGGGGACTCAATCTCTACTCTTTCATTAAAAAATTCCTGTTCTCCAGATCGCTAACTTGAGCGTCGGAGGGTCCCCGCCAGAACCACCGGTCCGAAACTTTTCTTGTAGGTTTCCGGCTGAAGCAGGCGGTCCCTATCATTCCTCTGAAGGCCAACGAAGCATTTCTGTCACTTGACGCTCCTCAAAAGTGATTTTGCGGCAACAGATTGGCGCGTTAGGTAGGGGGATGTGCTGAAGGAAAGAGAGCTCTGTCTCTCTAACCTATAAGTCTTTGTCCCCTCTAAGATAGCCATGGTGGTGACGCGCATGCCGAAGGTCCTCACTAATCATGCCGGGAGCATCCGCATAGCCCTGAGCAGCAAAGGACCACTCTCTCTCTATACTCCTCCCTCACCACCAACCTCAGCTGCTCTAATTAACCAGCTGACCATCCTCAATCAACAAGTTCAAGCCTTAAATGCAGCAATTCATGAGTTGCAAAAGTAACGCCCGTTGGCCACTCAGCAGCAGCCGAAGCCTCTCACATCTTCCATGATAGCTGCACCAGTTAGCCAGCGATTCACCCGCGGGAAATCTTCTCATAGAGAAGCTTATCACCATCATGCTTCACCTAAGCACCACCGTGAAGCTTTCAAGAGACTGCGGTCTCCTACCTTCTGCTCGAGCAGTCACTCCTCCCCTTACTCATCCTCTGAGCCGTCTGGGAAGGACCCTAATCATGAGATGAAGGGGCATCTGAATGAACGACACCGGCGGCCAAAGGAGCTCAATCAAAGGTTCAATAATCAGTCAGAGGCGGCCATCCTTGGTGGCCTTCCTAAACGGCCTCTTCCTCCACAACGGCCACAGCAGCCCCGAGGCTCCATGGAGGCCCAAGACTCCAATGCAGCCTTCAGATCATGGCAGCCCCGGTTTCCTCCACAGCAGCCTCCGAATCCCACGACGGCCTCTTCCTCCACGATGGCCCCTCACAGCGGCTTCTGGATCTCACGACGGCCCCTCATAGCGGCCTCTCATCCTCAACGGTCAAGCCCCTCATAGCGGCCCCCGAGATCCCACGACGGCCCGAGACTCCACAGCGGCCCCAGATCATGGCGGCCCCAGTTTCCTCCACGGCGGCTCCCAAGTCCATGGCGGCCCCCGGCCTCCACGGTGGCTCCCAGCCTCTCTCTCTCTCGATGGCCCGAGGCTCCACAGTGGCCCCCGATGTTCATAGAGGCCCCAGGTCTCCATAACAGCCGCGTTCCCCAACAGCCACGGTGGCCCAAGACTTCACAGCGGCCTCACTCTCTAGGCGGCCCCCGGCCTCTCCCTGCAGTGACCAAACGAGTGCCAGTTTTGCAATTGCAAGGATAAGGCTCCTAGCCATCTCACTCAACTACTTTTCCCCCTAACTCTTGCTTCCACCTTGGCTAGGTAAGGTTTACATGCACGTAATATATTCACATAATTAAAGGAAGGTGGATTGCATGCACGAGGTTGTGTGCATGCGATGGAAGTCTGTGCTATGGCTGCTGCATCTTAACGATCGTCTTCCAAAGCTATGCTCGTACCGACTCCTCCCACGGACATCGCCAGCTTTGGCCACCATCCCGGCCATGGTCATTTGGCCGGATCCACGTATCTCGCTTCGGTGAGCGACGACACGTCTGGCTCCCGAGCCCATGCGGAAGCAGCAGCTAATCTCTTTGATTTCAATGGCAATCTTCTCCTATATCAGAGGATGCTTGCATAGCATTAGGAAGAACCAATTGGTACACAAAGTTATCAATCACTTCGAGGTTCTTCTTCAGTTGAGCCTCCAGTCCAATGTTCAGAAGCTTCTTGATGTCCCAGAACATATCGACATATCTCTAGAATACCATGGAGTTAAAGTCACCAAAAGCCTTGCTAAAGCGTGTCTCAAACTCATCGGAGCCCGAGAGAGTGTCTAGCTCAGCACCGAACTCCACTTTGAAGATCCTTTCTTTGGTGGCACCACTTCTCGCCATCCCCTGTAAAGATTCCATCACCAAAAGGATCAGCAGTACAGATCTCACCGTGGAAGGCTTGATCAGCCTTCTGAATTAACTCGCTGTAGAGAAGAAGGAAAGGAAATGATGTCCACAACATGGAGAATGATCGCTGCAACGCTATGGAGAGAAAAGAGAAGGCAAGCAAGCCTAGTTTCAAAGTCAACTCTAGCAGCTGGAGAGCCATAAAAGTGGCTGCGGTGCAGGATTTCTCCTTAAGGAGCTAAAGATTCAGCAAAGCCAGCTCACCAACCAACTTGATTCCCTGGGGGGTAGACCACCAGCGGGCGGAAGCGTTCAAGCCCGCAGAAGAAAAACAAGGGTGCTGCAAGAGCTACGTACGCTGCACTTAAGACTTTTTCTTTCATTGATGCTTAAAAATGTCATGCAGATCAACTCTGTATCGGCATTCAAGACCAACCTCGCGTTAGCGTCTCAAAAGCCTGATGTACATCGGCATCCAAGCCCGGCTCCACATCGGCAACAAGCCCGAGTCCCCTCGGCACCAAAGACCGGCCCTGTGTCGGCACCAAAGACCGTCTCCGCGTTGGCAACTAAGACCGGCTCTGCATCGGCACCAAAGACCGGCTCAGCGTCGGCACCAAAGACCGGCCCTGCGTCGACACCTAAGATCGGCTCTGCGTCGGCACCAAAGACCGGCCCCCCGTTGGCACCAAAGACCGGCTCCACGTCGGTAACTAAGACCGGCTCCACGTCGGCACCAAAGACCGGACCCGCGTCAGCACTCAAGCCCGGCTCTGCGTCGGTACTCAAGCCCGGCTCCGCATCGGCACTCAAGCTCGGCTCCATGTCGGCACCAAAGACCGGCCCCACATCGACACTCAAGCCCGGCTCTGTGTCGGCACTCAAGCTCGGCTCCACGTCGGCAATCCAAGCCCGGCTCCACGTCGGCAACAAGCCCGAGTCCCCCTCGGCACCAGAAGCCCGATTCCGCGTTGGCACCTGAAGCCCGAGTCTCCCCTCGGCACCAGAAGCCTGACTCAGCGTCGGCGCCTGAAGCCCGAGTCTCCCCTCGGCACCGGAAGCTCGGCTCAGCATCGGCACTCCAAGCTCGAGACTCCCCTCGACACATAAGCCCGACTCCGGTCGGCATCGAAGCCCAAAGCCAGCTCGGCACCAAAGCCCAAAGACTGACTCCAACGCCAGCAGCAAAGATCGTTGGCGTAAAGAAAAAGGCACCTGACGACTCTCAGCTCTCAGGTCACCCTCCGGGGTTAAAGGCTCCCGAGCATGGTCCCACTACAGCGACTCTCGGGTCACTCTCCGGGGTTCAAAAGGCTCTCGACGGCCTCAACTCTGATTCAGCAGCTTTATCATAGCCTCAATGGCTTCACAGCGGCTCTAACTCTGCCTCAATGGCCAATGGCCAATCGAGTAAGACCTTTATCTAAATTATGTACCAGCAACATATTATTGGTCACCTTCAGCCATCAAGAAGCCCCAAGACAACTCAGTTGGGAGAGGCCAACTCCCCAGCTCACAGTTGACGGGCACCCACTTTCAAATTTTATGATAAGTAGAAGACCCAAAGATAACTCACAGTTAAGAGAAACCGACTTCCCAACTCATAGTTGACGGGCATCCACTTTCGGGCTTTACATAGGGAGAGGATTACTGGCTGCCAGTCGAGGGTAACCCACTTACCCTCAACTTTGCTTGAAAGCTGTCATGCCCCAGACCCAAATGTTGGGCTAGGGTGACAACCCGCCACGTGCCGGGCACGCAAGGCGTCTTAAAGTCTTGACATACGATTTAAGTGAGACAATAATTGTGAAAACCAACCATAATACAATTGATAATTATAAGTTTTGGGTATCAAACCCTACATCCAAGTCATGCTAATAAAGTTGGGCTACAACAAGCCCTACATACAAACATAATAGGATTACACCAATGCAATGGTTCTTATTTTATTTATTGAAAGCTCCATCAACTCCATCATCAACCCTGAGGCTCTGAAAAACATGGTGAAGGTTTAATGAGTTTACACTCAATAAGTAAGCCTATCATACAATCATATTATATTTAACATGCTATCAATATATGCATTTGTCAACATGACATAAATTGAACATTTGATAATCATCAGAATATGCAATCTGGCAAACTCACTGTTTATGTAATTATAAATTTCCTATGTGACCCACGGCCCTGAATACCTCAATCAGAGCACATCCTCCAGATGTGTGGCCATCAATATCCACAGAACACATT
>UESW01003214.1:0-42883 GCA_900491605.1 Calamus simplicifolius | reverse complement strand
TTATCAGACCTATACAAATGAAAACTGTAGAGAGAAAAAGGGGAGGAAGATAAGGAAGAAATCATTCCTCTTATTTTTCAGCCAAAACCGTCCCTTTTAACGCCAATCACTAGTCCATTTTTTCTTTTTCAAGCAAAAACTGCCCCTTTTAATGCCAATCACCAATCCCATAAAAATAAAAACCATGAAAAGAAAAAGGATGAAAGATTAGGAAGAAATTTTTCCTCTTACAATTTAGCTAAAAGTCACCCTTTTAATGCTCATGATCAACCCTATAAAATTGAAAGCCATAGAGAGAAAAGGAAAGGAAGATAAGAAATGGGGGTTAATTAGGGAGAGGTCATCAACAGTCCTTTTAAATTCAAATTTAAAATTTAAATTTAAATTCAAACTTGAATTTAAAAATTAGCTTAAAATTCAAATTCATAATTTTGAACTCAAACAGGTAAGAAAGTTAACATTGGGCTCAATTGAACCTAAATTAAGCTCAAACCAAATCACATTTGATTTGAGCTCAATCAAATTGAGCTAGCCAACAATCGTATTGCCAATTAATTATTTAATTAATTACTAATATTTAATTTCTTAATCATTAAGTCAGGCAGAATCTCCTCTGGTGTGTGATCCCATATGCTCGAACACTCAGCCGGTAGCACTGAACACTTTCAATACTAATCAAAGTCACCATCTAGCAATGACACCTAACATCTGGATAGGCCAAAGATTGTAGAGCAATAATCAAGAACCTTTGGCATACTGTTATAATATAATTCATCTCTTTTGTTGGCCCAGATGGCAACCCAAGAGGGGGGGGGGGGGGTGAATTGGGTTCTTAAAAAATTTAACCTTTGAAACGATTGGCTTTGAGATAAATAAAATTAAGTGCAAAGCGAATATTAATCACAAACAAAGAGATAGAGAGAGACAATCAAAGCACGGCAAACACAAAGATTTTATAGTGGTTCGGTGTATCCAACACCTACGTCCACTCCCAAGATCCACTTGGGTCCACACTATAATCCTCTTGATTACAGTCGAGTTGTTTTACAAGCTCACAACTCAGAACTTATTGTTTTCCCGGGATCACAACGAACCCAGCTGGTTTTCCGGGCTCACCAGCACAAAACCCAAACACAAGCTAATCTAGCTTGCCCCGAGGTATACTACCTCCACTAATTCAATCCCCCTGATTGAATTAGCAAAAATAAGTAAGAAAAGTGTTTACAATAACAAACAGCTCCTTAAATGAGCAAATATTCAATGTAAATGAACAAGGTTAGAAAAGCCTGTTTGAAGCAGATTGGATTTGAGCTTTTCTTCTTTTCTTCTTTTCCTCTTCTCTTTGGAGATGTTGAATCAGGCCTCAGCTCGGATTCTTTGCAAATGTTGCAGATGAGAAGTTGGAAAATCACAGAACAGGGCTTTTGGCTTCTTTTTCTTCTTTTTGGGAAATCCTCGATTTTTGATTTTGAATGCCTTGGATTTCTCTTTGAGCTTTCTGGAGTAGATGGATTTGAACTTGGACTCTTTTCTCTTTGATTTCAAGCTCAAGACTTCTCGGATTTTTGATTTGTTTTCACTCTATTTTTTTTTTTTTTTTCAAACGAGCGTTCTCCCCCTTTTATAGATTTCTCTTAATCCATGTTTTTGGTGAGAAACTAGCCGTTGGAATGTACCTGGAAAGTTTGTCCATACAAAATATATCCGTTAGAAGTTAGGTGAAATGAAAATATTACCGTTTGAGCTGATCTGGCATTTTAAAAATCCGTTCCTGACAGGTTGGAGTCGGCTCCAACTTTTCAGGTGTCGGCTCCAAGTCGGTTATCCAAAAATAGAAAGTAAAGAGTTCGTTGAGGAGTCGGCTCCGAAAAAGTTGAGTGTCGACTCGCCACATTCGGGAGTCGGCTCCGAAAGACTGTAAGTGTCGGCTCCAGAGTAGTCAAAAAACACGTTCTGTTCCCGCATCGGAGTCGGCTCCAGACACTGTAAGTGTCGACTCCGAAACTTTGGGTGTCGGCTCCGAAACTCTGGGTGTCGGCTCCGGACCGTGCCAAAAATCAGAAAGACATTTGATTGGCCATGGGGTCGGCTCCAGATCTCCTAGGTGTCGACTCCAGGCTCTGAATTTTGAAACTTTCTTTTGGCAATTGATTCAAAACACGTTTCTTTATGTCTTTTGATTGATCAAAGATTTTTAAGCCCTGAAACACTTGTTAAATCTATTAGTAATAAAATGAATATACTCAAATCTTTTATTAATCATCAAAATCAATAATTGGGTCAACAATCTCCCTTTTTGATGATTATAAAAACATTGAGTATATGCATGAGTAAACAATAGAGTTCTCAAATCAAAATTTTCAAATATGTGATCCTCACAGGTAAGCTCCCCCTGAATAAGGTAGCTCCCCCTATGAAGTTCAATTTAACAATTGTGCTTCCTTTTAGCTGAAAATATAGTGTTTGATACCAAAAAGGTAGATATATCAATTTTAACTATGCTTATTTAAACCAATGTTTCTCTTTTTGTTTTACAATGCATATATGATTAGGATTTTACATTCAATGCATATACGACATAACTACATAACTCTCCCCCTTTTTTGTAATCAACAAAAAGATCAAGAAGAGTTAAGTAAAATGACAAAATTGATAGATCAAACAATTTTTCAATGATCAAAAGATATTCATTAAGTATCTGATAAGAGTCAAGCATTACAAAATGAAATTGAACTTTGTCAAACATCAAACTATACATCATTACATTAAGATTTCAAGATAAAACATCAAACAACAGCCTATACTTCATTGAATCAAAAACCTATACTTCATTACATGATAATCACAGATTAGTTCTAATAATCCTTTGTAAATGTTCTAAAATTCTTCCCATCCCTTCACTCTGAGTCCCTACAAATTCTTTTAATCTTCTATCAACAAATGCACATGCAGTCATAATCTTATCCTGAAGCTCAGCATTGCATTTGGAGTAGGTTTCTGAGTCTCCACAAATATCCTTAAGTTCTTCAAATATGTTCTTGAGATCAGTCTTTAAGGATTCAGCAGAGGAACCAAGAGTGGATTCAATCTTACTAATGCGATCATCCAAAGAGTAAAGGGTCTCTTTCAAATTCATAAACTGACTATCAAACTCTGTCTTCATTTCTTCCTTTTGAGCAGCAAATAAACTCTTGAGTTGCTCTATCTGAACATCAGAAAATCCGACAGAAGACATAGGTAGCTGAACAGGAACTGGAGAGCAGGAGCAGGAGCAGATCTGCTGGGCTCTGGAGAAGGATGCCTCGCAGAAGGACCAGCCTCAGATGGTGCAGAAGATCTAAGCTCAGGGGCTCTCTCATCCAGACTGCCTTTCCTTTCCCATTGTCCATTAATCTTAACAAAGCCCATCCGGTGCACAGTAGCCAAACTATAATAATCAGTATGCCTAAGGTTCTTTGAAGGCTCACTGTCAGAAATCATAATTCCTTGGCTCCTGAAGACCATAGTTAGAATCATACCATAGGGCAGTGAAGATCTCCTTTTTCCTCCAGCCTCGGCCATGTAGAAAATCATCATTGCAGCAAGGTTAATAGGCTGACCTGTCAAAACACTGTCCATCACCACAATGTCTCGCTCCGAGACATACTCAAATCGGCCAGTCTTAGGGAATAAAATCCTACTGCAGATATTATGAAGTAGCCTAAGCTCCAAGGGTAATTGATTTGCCCTAACCTCTTCAAATTCAGAAACCTCTCTACCCAACATCCTTGATAGTGCATCAGACCTCTCACTATGAATATCAGCTGCTAATCCAGTGATAGGAATGCTCAGAAGATTTCCTAGCTTTTGAAAAGTAAGGTGGACTCTTTTCCCTCTAACAAACTCACAATCCCACCGTCACCCCTTGACAAATTGAAGTAAAATTCCTTGACTAGGGCCGGATAGGTGGGAACATCCAATGAACATACTTTGTCCCAACCTAGCTCTTTGATTTGATTTCCAATTGAAAAACCCTCGGACTCAAAAAATTCAAAATCAACTTTCCTACCCATTGTAATCACTCTCCCGGCTAAGGTGTCTACCTGAGGAGATGAGGGACCAGGATTATCCGAAGGAGTAGAGGAATCTTCGCTCGGAGACGGCTCGGACGGGACGCCTCGCCGTGCATTTTCGGTGGTCACGGGCGCTCCAAGAACTGATCCTCTCCGCTTTGGTGCCATTGAGTCCTTGGGAATGTTCGATTTGAGGAGAATTTGGCTTGGGGAAGTTTTGAGAGAGTTTGGAAAGGGATTGGGGGATTGAAATGACGGAGGTGTCGACTCTGCCCTAATAAAGTCAACTTGGGACCCCCAGGTGTCGACTCCCGCAAAGTCGGGTGTCGACTCCAAGTCACTAACACAGTTAGCGCTCGAACTGGAGTCGGCTCCACTTATACGGGTGTCGGCTCCAAGGTCAAGGACCGAGAGCGACACAGAACTGAGGTGTCGACTCCACTGACAGTTTTAAAAAAAATGAGTTTCAAACATCCGAAACTTGTCAAAATAGGGTCAATAAATTTTAAAAAATCTTTGGAATATGAAGAATCAAATTACCTGAATGACTAGATAAATTGTCCTTAAAATTATGAAAGGAATTTCAAGAAATTAAAAGGAATCTAGATAGTCATTCCTTAAAGTTTCAAAATCATTCCAAAGGGTCACAAATCCCTAATTCACCTCTAAGATAACAAAATCTCTCTTCACTCAAGGGTTTTGTAAATATATCAGCTAATTGATCTTCAGTATTAACATAATCAAGACAAATTTCATTATTAGCTACATGTTCTCTTATAAAGTGATATCTAATTTCAATGTGTTTTGTTCTTGAATGTTGAATTGGATTTTTAGTTAAATTTATTGCACTTGTGTTATCACATCTAATAGGAGTTTTATCAAGTGTTATGCCGTAATCTTCGAGTTGTCGCTTAATCCAAAGGATTTGAGCACAGCAACTTCCAGCTGCAACATATTCTGCCTCAGCAGTTGATAATGCAACCGAATTTTGCTTTTTGCTAAACCAAGAGATTAAGTTACTTCCTAAGAATTGACATGCACCACTTGTACTTTTTCTATCTAGTTTACATCCAGCATAGTCAGAATCAGAATATGCAATCAAATTCAATGTTGAGTCTCTAGAATACCATAAACCTACATTTTTAGTTCCATTTAGATATCTCAAGATTCTTTTTACAGCAATTAAATGAGATTCTTTAGGTTCAGATTGAAATCTAGCACATAAACAAACAGCAAACATTATATCTGGTCTACTAGCTGTTAGGTAAAGAAGAGATCCGATCATACCTCTATAATATTTTTGATCTACTTTCTTACCATCTTCATCTTTGTCTAATTTGCATGAAGGACTCATAGGTGTTCCAAGGGGTTTAATTGACTCCATTCCAAACTTCTTGAGAAGTTCTTTTGTGTATTTTGCTTGATTGATGAAAATCCCCTCTTTGCTTTGCTTGATTTGAAGTCCTAGGAAGAAATTGAGTTCTCCCATCATGCTCATTTCGAACTCACCCTGCATTAACTTAGCAAATTCTTGACACAAAAGATTGTTAGTAGCACCGAATACAATATCATCAACATATATTTGTACTACTAATAAATCCTTGTCTTTTCTTTTCAAAAATAGTGTTTTATCAACATTTCCTCTTGTAAAATCATTTTCAATCAGAAATTTACTTAATCTTTCATACCAAGCTCTAGGTGCTTGTTTTAAACCATATAGTGCTTTGTGCAATTTAAAAACATGATTTGAAAATTCATGATCTTCAAAACCAGGAGGTTGTTCAACAAAAACTTCCTCATTTATAAATCCATTTAAAAATGCACTTTTAACATCCATTTGAAATAAATTGATATGCATATGACATGCAAAAGCGAGTAATAATCTAATTGCTTCTAATCTAGCTACAGGTGCAAAAGTTTCATCAAAATCAATTCCTTCTTCTTGATTATATCCTTTTGCGACTAATCTAGCTTTGTTTCTAATTACTATGCCATTTTCATCCAATTTATTTCTAAATACCCATTTTGATCCTATAACAGAATGATCTTTAGGTCTATCTACAAGGGTCCAGACATTATTCCTAGTAAATTGATTTAATTCTTCTTGCATAGCTAACATCCAATTATTATCTTTTTCAGCCTCTTCAATAGTTTTAGGTTCAATTTGAGATACAAATGCAAGATGATTATTGATGTTTCTCATTGATGATCTAGTTCTTACTCCTTGAGATGGATCACCTATAATTAATTCTTTTGGATGACCATAGGCATATCTCCAATCTCTAGGAAGATCTACATCATTATGATTTGCATCAACAACATCAACACTAGGAGAATCATTATCTTTAGCTCCTTGTTCATGATCTGAAGATACATCTATATTTAATTTTTCAATGTCCCTTTCTAATATGTTTGTATCTTCTTCATCATCAATCTTTCCAGAACTCGATGCTAAAGATTCATCAAAAACTACATGAATAGATTCTTCTACAATTAAGTTTCTTTTGTTAAACACTCTATAGGCTTTACTAGATGTTGAATATCCTAAGAATATGCCTTCATCTGATTTTGCATCAAATTTTCCTAGATTATCTTTACCATTATTATGAATGAAACATTTACAACCAAATGCATGAAAATAACTTATGTTTGGTTTTCTATTGTTCCATAGTTCATAAGGAGTTTTCTTAAGGATTGGCCTAATTAAAGCTCTATTAAGAATGTAACATGCCGTGTTTATAGCTTCCGCCCAAAAGTACTTTGGTAAGTTGCTTTCACATAGCATGGTACGGGCCATGTCTTCTAAAGTCCTATTTTTTCTTTCTACAACTCCATTTTGTTGTGGTGTTCTAGGTGCTGAAAAATTATGATGGATGCCATTTTCAATGCAAAAGTTTTCAAATAAATGATTTTCAAATTCAGTGCCATGATCACTTCTAAGAGACACTATGGTGTTGTTTTTCTCATTTGTGACCTTCTTGAAGAATTTCAAAAATAATGGAAAGGTCTCATCTTTATGAGCTAAAAAAATACCCAAGTGTATCTAGAATAATCATCTACAATCACAAGACCATATTTCTTTCCTCCTAGACTAGTGGTTCTAGTAGGTCCGAAGAGATCCATGTGAAGTAGTTCAAGTGGCCTAGAAGTGGAAACAATGTTTTTAGTTTTGAAAGAGTTTCTAGTTTGCTTTCCAAATTGACATGCATCACAAATTTTGTTATTTTCAAAATCTAGTTGTGGAAGACCTTTTACTAAATCCATTCTAATTAATTTTGAAATTAGGTGTGTGCTTGCATGACCTAATCTACGATGCCACAGCCATCCAATCTCATTTATATTAGCATTATTAGCAACTAAGCAATGATTACCAGTAGACAAATTGTCTAAATCAATCAAGTATACATTGCCATTTCTATTTCCAGTAAATATAATGCTATTATCAATGGGATTAGAAACAGTGCAAATAGAAGCTTCAAATGATACTTTGAAACCTTTATCACACAATTGGCTAATACTAATTAGATTATGCTTCAAACCATTAACATATAGGACATTTTCAATAAATGTGGAGGGAGTTATTTGAATTTTACCAAACCCCATGATCTGGCCTTTGCCATTGTCACCAAACGTAACAACTCCTCCTCTTTTGCTTTCAAGGGTGATGAATTGATCCTTGTCACCCGTCATGTGTCTTGAGCAGCCACTATCGAGATACCACTTTCGCTTTGATCTTTTGGCCGCAAGACACTCCTGCAAAAATGATCAAATCTTATATTTAGGTACCCAAGCCTTCTTGGGTCCTTCATGGTTAGTAGCAATAAAGATAGTTCCTTTTGGAACCCATATTTTCTTTCCTTTAGCAATTAATTTCTTGTTGCTTTTTCTTGCATTACATTCATAGGATTTGTGGCCTTTCTTGTTACAATAATGACATAAAACTTCATCTTTATCTTGTTCTTTTCTAAAGAAGTTTTTGACATATTTTTGTTTTATGTTAGGTCTATAACCTAATCCAGCCTTATCAAATATAGCTCTTTGATTACTCAATAATAAATTAAGTTTTTCAGAACTATATGTAAATTTATCAACAATATTTTTATATTTTTCAACTTCCTTCTTTAATCTATCATTTTCTTTGGAAATTGATCCTTTTTCTTCAATCAAAACTTCATTTTCTGATTTCAATTTTTCAACTTCATGGACTAATTTATCCTTCTCTTTGGCAAGATTTAAATTGTCAATTTTTAAAGATTTGTTCTTCTTTTTCAGAACCTTAAAATCACTTATTAATTCATTGAAAGCTTCATATAATTCATCAAATGTAAAATCATCATAAAGGGTTTCAGTACTTACCTCGTCGTCGTTCGCCATAAAGCAAATGTTGGCAACTTCCTTTTGTTCCTCCTCGGAAGAGGATTCTTCACTATCACTCCAGGTTGCAACATAGGCTTCTTCTTCTTCTTGTAGACTTTCTTTAATTGAGGACAGTCATATCTGAAATGCCCTGGTTTCTTGCACTCATAACAAATTAAGGGCTCTTTTCTTTTTCTTTGTCCTTCTCTTTCTCTTTTTCTCCTTCCATTTTTGTTCCAGATTTTTTCTTGTGGAAGGGTCTCCTTCTTTGCATGAATTTCTTAAATTTTCTAGCAAGGAGTGCAGTCTCTTCATCATCATCATCACTGCAGCTCTCCTCACTTTCTGCAGCTTAAGAGCAATTGTCTTCTTCTTCTTGACTTCCTCCTCTTGATGTTGTTTCATGGTTAGCTCATGAGTCATCAAGGATCCAAGTAGCTCTTCCAAAGGTAAAACATTTAGGTCCTTGGCTTCTTGGATAGCAGTCACCTTCGCTTCCCATGATCTTGGAAGTGACCTAAGAATTTTACGAACAAATCAGAGTTAGTGTAAGTCTTACCAAGACTTTTCAAACCATTTACAATATCAGTGAATCTTGTGTACATGCATGTAATGGTTTCAGTTTGTTCCATGCTGAACAATTCATATTTATGCACTAAAATATTAATCTTTGATTCTTTAACTTGATTTGTACCCTCATGGGTAACCTCTAATCTATCCCAAATTTCTTTCGCGAAATACATGTAGAAATTTGATTAAATTCATTTGCATCTAATGAACAATATAAAACATTCATAGCCTTGGCATTAAGTTATGCCAATTTTTTATCATATTCATCCCATTCCATTTCGGCTTAGGAATCACCTTGTTATCTACTCTGATTGTGGGTGTGTGTGGACCATTAACTATGATATCCCATAAGTCATAGTCAAGTGCTTGAATAAAAATTTTTATCCTAGCTTTCCAATAACCATAATTAGTTCCATTAAACAAAGGAGGTCGATTAGTGGATTGACCTTCTAAATAAGATGAACTAGCTTGAGCTGCCATTTGGATCTTTAGCTCTTGATCGTTAGACCAAATTCAAATGAGCACTTGCTCTGATATCAATTGTTGGCCCAGATGGCAATCCAAGAGGGGGGGTGAATTGGGTTCTTAAAAAATTTAACCTTTGAAACGATTGGCTTTGAGATAAATAAAATTAAGTGCAAAGCAAATATTAATCACAAACAAAGAGATAGAGAGAGAGACAATCAAAGCATGGTAAACACAAAGATTTTATAGTGGTTTGGTGTATCCAACACCTACGTCCACTCCCAAGATCCACTTGGGTCCACACTATAATCCTCTTGATTACAGTCGAGTTATTTTACAAGCTCACAACTCAGAACTTATTGTTTTCCCCGGGATCACAATGAACCCAGCTGGTTTTCCGGGCTCACCAGCACAAAACCCAAACACAAGCTAATCTAGCTTGCCCCAAGGTATACTACCTCCACTAATTCAATCCCCCAAATTGAATTAGCAAAAAGTAAGAAAAGTGTTTAGAATAACAAACAGCTCCTTAAATGAGCAAATATTCAATGTAAATGAACAAGGTTAGAAAAGTCTGTTTGAAGCAGATTGGATTTGAGCTTTTCTTCTTTTATTCTTTTTCTCTTCTCTTTGGAGATTTTGAATCAGGCCTCAGCTCGGATTCTTTGCAAATGTTGCAGATGAGAAGTTGGAAATCACATAACAGGGCTTTTGGCTTCTTTTTCTTCTTTTTGAAAAATCCTCCGATTTTTTATTTTGAATGCCTTGGACTTCTCTTTGAGCTTTCTGAAGTAGATGGATTTGAACATGGACTCTTTTCTCTTTGATTTCAAGCTCAAGACTTCTCAGATTTTTGATTTGTTTTCACTCTATTTTTTTCTTTTTTTCAAACGAGCATTATCCCCCTTTTATAGATTTTCTTAATCCATGTTTTTGGTGAGAAACTAGCCGTTCGAATGTACCTAAAAAGTTTGTCCATACAAAATATATCCATTAGAAGTTAGGTGAAATAAAAAAATTATCATTTGAGCTAATTTGGCATTTTAAAAATCCGTTCCTGACAGGTTGGAGTCGGCTCCAACTTTTCAGGTGTTGGCTCCAAGTCAGTTATCCAAAAATAGAAAGTAAAGAGTTCGTTGAGGAGTCGGCTCCAAAAAAGTTGAGTGTCGACTCGCCACATTCGGGAGTCAGCTCTGAAAGACTGTAAGTGTCGGCTCCAGAGTAGTCAAAAAACATGCATTCTGTTCCCGCATCGGAGTCGGCTCCAGACACTGTAAGTGTCGACTCCGAAACTTTGGGTGTCGGCTCCGAAACTCTGGGTGTCGGCTCCGGACCATGCCAAAAATCAGAAAGACATTTGATTGGCCATGGGGTCAGCTCCAGATCTCCCAAGTGTCGACTCCATGCTCTGAATTTTGAAAACTTTCTTTTGGCAATTGATTCAAAATACGTTTCTTTATGTCTTTTGATTGATCAAAGATTTTTAAGCCCTGAAACACTTGTTAAATCTATTAGTAATAAAATGAATATACTCAAATCTTTATTAATCATCAAAATAAATAATTGGGTCAACATCTTTGACCCTCAATGCTCAAGATGACTTAGGGTTTAACTGCAAACCCTTAATCAGCTCATCCATAAAGTGTTTCAACTTTACAAATCCTATGACTTTTCAGAAGGATTACCCTGGCCAAGGTTTTGCTAAATTGAAATACGGTGAGACATTCACTCTAATCTATTTGTAGGGGTCAATCCCTTCTTGATCCACTCACTGCTCCATAAGTACTTAGCTGCACCCAGAAACCTTTAAAAATCTAGGTTGTCCTACATCAAAATATAGTAGGTTGCTTGCAAGCTACCATAGTGATCTCAGATCAGGGAGACACTTATATCCATATCCCTGTGTGAATACTTCTTGGCAGAAGAGCATTTCACAAATTGGTCACGTTCAGGAAGATGTCATACACCTCACTTGCATGTCATATCAATATCAACACTGTTGACCCACTTATTGATTTTGATGATTAATAAAAGCCATGAGTATATTTCTTGTGTTACTAATGAAATTAACAAGTGTTTCAAGAACTTAGAAAGGTTAAATTATTCAAAAGTTATATAAAAATCAGTTTGAATCAGTTTTTAATGGAATATATTAAAGTTCAGAACTTGGAGCCGACACCCACAGTATTTGGAGCCAACTCCAAAGCGTATCAGAACAGTTTAACATTTTTGGCACGGTTTAGAGTCGACACCTGGAAAGCTAGAGCCGACCCTAACCTGAGATATAGAAAACTATTTTCTGAGTCAGTTTTCAAAGCTGATACCTAAAAATTTAGAGTCGACACTTGGAATTTCAGAGCCGACACCTGGAATGTTAGAGCCGATTCTAACCTAAGAACAGAGTGTATTTTTGGGACAATGTTAGAGTCGACACCCTCGGAACTTAGAGCCGACTTCAGATTGCATCAAGCCAACACCATAGTTTATCGGAGCCGACTCCCTAACGGGCTTTTTATTTCTATTTTTGGAAACCCGACTTGGAGCCAACACCTTAAAAGTTGGAGCCGACTCCAACCTATCAGAAATGATTTTTCAAATCTATCAAAATGGATTCCAATGGTAACATTTCTTTACCTAACCCCTAACGGATCTATTTATTTGCGTGAGGAAGTAATCCAAGTACGTTTCAACGACTATTTTTCACCTAATCTTGGATTAAGGAAGATTATAAAAAGGGGTTCGTCTGCTCAAAAACAAATATAGAAAAAGAAAACGAAAAAAGAGAGAAAATCAAGAAGTTTTCAAAGAGGAAATTTTCTGTGTCAAAGCCTATTTGTTATTGAGAGATAGAAGAGAAATCCAAAAGTTTGTCAAGAGCATATTCAAAGGATTTCCTACATTTTGAAGAAGAAGAGATAGAGCCTTAAATTTTATACTTCTCTTCAACGAGCTTCGTTCAAGAATCAGGGTTCAAATCTTATTAGCCCATTCAGAAGAGAAGAGGAAAAGAAGAAAAGAAGAAAATCCCAACTTCAAATTGCTTCAAAATAGGCTTTTCTATTCTCGTTTATTTACATTGCATATTTGCTCATTTGAGGAGCTTTAAATTGTTGTAAACTTATATTGAATAGTTTGTTGTCTAATTCAATCAGAGGATTGAATTAGTTAAGGTAATTGACCTCGGAGTAAGCTAAGAGTAGCTTACATTGGGTTGTGTGCTGGTGAACCTATGAAAACCAGCTGGGTTCGTTGTGATCCCGGTGTAAAACAACAAGTTTGAGTTATGATCTTGCAAAATAACTCAGCTGTAATCAGGGTGATTATAGTGTTGACCCAAGAGTTGCTTGAAAGTGGACGTAGGTGTGGCTAACACCGAACCACTATAAATATCTTGTGTTTGTCGTGCTTATTGCTCTCTTTCTCTCCTCTATATTGTATTCATCATTGCATCTCTTCATTTGTGCACACTTAACTTGTGAAATTATTTTTAATTTTTAAATTTTAAAAAGAACCCAATTCACCCCCCTCTTGGGTTGCCATCTGGACCAACAATTGGTATCATAGCTTGTGCTCATTTTGGCTTGATTTAACAATCAAGAGCTAAAGATCCAAATGGCAACTCAAGCTGGATCATCTTTTTCTGAAGGTCAATCCACAAATTGACCTCCTTTGTTTAGTGGCACAAATTATTCATATTGAAAAGCTAGAATGAGAATTTTTATTCAAGCTTTAGATTATGAATTATGGAGTATCATTATTAATGGTCCTAGCACTCCCACACACATAGTAGATGGATCTATAGTTCCTAAGCCCGAAAGGGATTGGAATGAAAATGATAGGAAAATGGCTGAGCTTAATGCCAAAGCCATGAATGTATTATACTGTTCTTTGGATGCAAATGAATTCAATCAAATATCCACTTGCATTTCAGCCAAAGAATATGGGATAGGATGGAAGTTACTCATGAGGGTACCAACCAAGTTAAAGAATCTAAAATTAACATACTAGTGCACAAATATGAACTATTCAGCATGGAACAAAATGAATCAATTACATGCATGTACACTAGATTTACTGATATTGTAAATGAATTGAAAAGTCTTGGTAAGACTTATACTAACTCTGAATTAGTACAAAAAATTCTTAGGTCTCTTCCAAGATTATGGGAAGCGAAGGTAACAGCAATTCAAGAAGCCAAAGACTTGAATGTTCCACCTTTGGAGGAGCTACTTGGATCCCTTATGACCCATGAGCTTACAATGAAACAACATCAAGAGGAAGAGGTGAAAAAGAAAAGAATAATAGCTCTCAAGGCTGTAGAAAATGAAAAGAGCAGTAGTGAAGATGATGAAGAAGATGATGAGATAGCTCTCTTTGCTAAGAAATTCAAGAAATTCATGCAAAGAAGGAGACCCTTCCACAAGAGAAAGTCAGGAATAAAAATGAAAGGAGAAAGAGAAAAAGAAAAGGATAAGGACAAGGAAAATGAGGTAAATTCTGAAACCCCCAATGATGATTTTACTTTTGATGAATTGTATGATGCTTTTAATGAATTAGTTAGTGATTTCAAGAGTTTGAGAACCAAAAACAAAACTTTAAAAACTAAAAACTTAAATCTTCTCAAAATGAAAAATGAACTTGTTTTTGAGATCAAAAATTTGAAATCTGAAAAAGAAGACATATTGAAATAAAAAAGATCAATTTCTAATAAAAATCTTAATTTGAAGAAAGAAGTTGATAGGTATAAGAATATTGTTGATAAATTATAAATAGCTCAGAAAACTTAATTACTATTGAACAATAAAAGAGCTATTTTTGATAAAGCCAGTTTAGGATATAGACCACATATGAAACAAAAATATGTCAACAATTTCTTTATAAAGAAAACAATCAAAGATGATATTTCATGTTATCATTGTAACAAAAAGGGACATAAATATTATGAATGTAATTTCAAAATGTCTCATAAGAATTTTAATCTTAAAGGTAAGAAAATATAGATTCCAAAAGAAACAATCTTTATTGCTTCTAACCATGAAGGACCCAAAAGGCTTGGGTACCTAAACATAAGATTTGATTGCCTTGCAGGAGTGTCTTGCGGCCAAATGATCAAAAAGAAATGGTATCTTGATAGTGGCTGCTTAAGACACATGACAGGTGATAAGGAGCAATTCATCACCCTGAAATCAAAAGAGGAGGAGTTGTAACTTTTGGAGATAATGGCAAAGGCCAAATTATGGGCTTTGGTAAAATTCAAATCACTCCCTCCACTTTTATTAAAATATTTTATATGTAGATGGATTAAAGTATAATTTAATTAGTATTAGCTAACTGTGTGATAAAGGTTTCAAAGTTTCTTTTGAAGTTTCTATTTGCACTGTATCAAATCCCATTAACAATAGCATTATCTTTATCGGAAATAGAAATGACAATATATACTTAATTGATTTAGACAATTTTTCTACTAGTAATCATTCTTAATTGCTGATAATGCTAAAGTAAATGAGATTGGATGGCTATGGCATCGTAGACTAGGTCATGCAAGCATACACTTAATTTTAAAATTAATTAGAATGGATTTAGTTAAAGGTCTTCCAAAACTAGATTTTAAAAACAATAGAATTTGTGATGCATGTCAATTTGGAAAACAAACTAGAAACTCTTTCAAATCTAAAATATTGTTTCTACTACTAGGCCACTAGAACTACTTCATATAGACCTTTTTGGACCTACTAGAACCACTAGTCTAGGAGGAAAGAAATATGGTCTTGTGATAGTAGATGATTATTCTAGATTCACTTGGGTATTATTTTTATCTCACAAAGATGAGACTTTCCCTATTTTTGAAATTCTTCAAGAAAGTCACAAATGAGAAAAACAACACCATAGTGTCTCTTAGAAGTGATAATGGAACTGAATTTGAAAATCATTTATTTAAAAAATTTTGCATTGAAAATGGCATTCATCATAACTTTTCTGCACCTAGAACACCTCAACAAAATGGAGTTGTAGAAAGGAAAATAGAACCTTAGAAGACATGGCCCGTACTATGCTATGTGAAAGCTAACTCCCAAAGTATTTCTAGGCGGAAGCTATAAACACGGCATGTTGCATCCTAAATAGAGCCTTAATTAGAACAATTCTTAAGAAAACTCTCTATGAATTATGGCATAATAGAAAACCTAATATTAGTTATTTTCATGCATTTGGTAGTCGATGTTTCATTCATAATAATGGTAAACACAATCTTTGGAAGTTTGATGCAAATCTGATGAAGGTATATTCTTAGGATATTCTACTTATAGTAAAGCCTATAGGGTATTTAATAAGAAGTATTTAACTATAGAAGAATCAATTCATGTAGTATTGATGAGACTTTAGCATCAAGTTCTGAAAAGATTGATGATGAGGAAGATACAAATTTGCTTGAAAGAGACATTAAAAAATTGAATATAGATATATCTTCAGATCATGAACCTGAGGCTAAGGATGATGATTCACCTAAGGATGATGGTGTTGATACTACTCGTAATGATGTAGATCTATTTAGAGATTGGAGATATGCTTATGGTCATCCAAAGGACTTGATCATAGGTGATCCATCTCAAGAAGTAAGAACTAGATCATCAATGAGAAATATCAATAATCATCTTGCATTTGTTTCTCATATAGAACCTGAAACTATCGAGGAAGCCGAAAAAGATAGTAATTGAATGTTAGCCATGCAAGAGGAATTAAATTAATTTACTAATAATAAAGTATGGACCCTTGTAGATAGACCCAAAGGTCATCCTGTTATAGGATCTAAGTGGGTGTTTAGAAATAAATTAGATGAAAATGGCATTGTAATTAGAAATAAAGCTAGATTAGTTGCAAAAGGATATAATCAAGAAAAAGGAATTGATTTTGATGAAACTTTTGCACCTGTTGCTAGATTAGAGGTAATTAGATTATTACTTGCATTTGCATGTCATATGATATTAATTTATTTCAAATGGATGTATAAAGCATATTTTTAAATGGATTTATAAATGAGGAAGTTTTTGTTGAACAACCACCTAGTTTTAAAGATTATGAATTTTCAAATCATGTTTTTAAATTACACAAAACACTTTATGATTTAAAATAATCACTTTATGGTTTGAACCTCACAACAAGGACGGCAAAGCCGATTTCTCAGCAAAGGTAAAGCAAACTTAGAGGATATAGTTTGAAGAACTGATGCCTCTACTTTATTCATCTATCGATTTATATAACATCTTAATTACCTGACCCATAGAACACGCAATTTAAAATCGGAATTATTTGATCACAACCACCCAAGTCCAGTGAATGGCTAAAATAATTTAAGAGAATGCCTACGCACCAAAATCAAAGGAAAAAGCTTACAAGATGACCCAGCCCCAGGGAGAGATTTTTGTGTGCGGTCATCAAGCCCAATGATTGTACTCAAAAGAAAGCCCCAAAAATTAGAAAATCACCTAATAAACGATGTCCATTCAGAGTCATGGACCTTTGATGCTTTTCGGACTCTTATTTCTATGGCTCTTTTTAGCCATTCGTGAGACGTACGGTTCTATTTTTATGGGAGTTACAAAAGTCTTCATTCTTGACTTTTTTTTCTCCTCCGGTAATAACCTTCCATGATTGGCTGGAATTTTAGATGGGTCATGAGAGTCAATATATATAGCAGCCAACTTTGCATCACCAAAGGTTGGGAGTAGTTATTGGGAAAGGTTTGATGGAGTGTCAGGACGACTTCAATGAAGAAAAAAAAGTAAAAAATTTAAAAAGAAAAAATAAAAAAATCCTTCAACTACTGCAGAGGACAAGATTGTTATTTAAAAAATCTATTGGCCTTGGCACCAAATAATATCTTTAGTAGCCATGTGACAGTCACGTGATTTCTCTAGTTTTTAATATTCAATTTAAATGATTGAGATCAATTATAAATTATATTATAATTAGAGGATCAATTGAGAATTTTTTTGAATATATCTTATACATACATCAACAAGTGCAAAATGAACAGTAATTAAGTAAAAGTATATAAACTATATAATTTGCAGAATGAAATATTTGCAAATATGTATTAATTAAGTTTTAGCTAATTCATATACATGTAGATTAGAGGTTGCTTTTTTATCAAACGATGCATGGTCAAGGACTTCAAAATACATGACTATTCATTTCTGGTCAATTTGGATACTGGAAGTCATAATTTTAATGTTTAGAATTTTGATTGCACATATGCTCAGTCCAAATACAAACATGAATCTATGTGTGGATGAAGAACCTTAGAGTTAAAATCTCAGTTAAGTTACCCAGCTTAATCCAATTCATTCTCAGGCTGTCTTCCTCCAGTTCAGCCAAGCTCGTGTAGAATTCCAACTCCAAGGAACTATGGGTGTCGACAATGGAGGTTGATGATATGCTAACCTGCACTTAGAATTTAAACTATTATCCTTCATTAACACCCAAACACCAGCATCATCCATCAGTTCAAACAAAGTTGTTTGTTACTTGTTGTTTGGTTTTGGATTTTTGGCAAAAATATACTTTTGTTCTACAAACTTTCACTCAAAATTTATCGTGGTTCTTAAACTTTCAATGATTACAGTTTAGTTTCTTATATTTTAATAACATTATATTCTTAATAATTTTGTTGCATAGATCAATTAAAATTGATGAATAATTGATGTGTCATTTTAATGTAAATACACGAATTGATTAATAAGATCAATGATGACACATCAGTTATTCCATCAAATTTATAAAATAAAATGTTAGAAATAAATATTTTTAAAATATAATAATTAACATAAAGTTTAAAGATCAAAATAAACTTTGTGTAAAAGTTCAAGAAACAAATAGTTTTGCCTTGGTTTCTTTTGGGTTTTGGAAGTACCGTTCATATGGAGCATCTGTTGCCGATGGCTTGCTGCTGTCGTTTTTTTTCCTTTCCCGTCCAGTTGTGAACGGAGTTCAAGAGCCGGAAAGGGTGGAAACAATAAAAAAGTTGACCGTCTAATTTTGTATCACACGTTGGATCATGATTATCTCACAGGCGAAGCTCACCGCGTTTAGCTCGTTCTACACTGAATCGGCTCTCAAAACTTTGGCAATTGTCCAAAGTCCAAGTCCAAAGAGCATAGCCTTTTTTTTTAATTAAGAAAAGAAAGCAACCGAAATTGACGAAAACGTGAATTATGTGGGAACGGTGGTTCCAGCAACGGAACTTCCCCCTTCGTTCCAGGGGGAAAAGAAAAAGAAGGAAGAGAAGAATATCGCTCGCTTTTCCTCCTCGGTCTCTCGATCAAGTATGGTTGCCGAATGATCCCCAGAAGGAGAATCTCGAGGTGAAACACCAGCTATGCCAGATATTATTGTTATTTTGACATTTGATCTAGAAAGTATTTATTTTTCAAATAGTTGAGTCTCTTTTAAAATATATGAAAGTATTGTTATATTTAATTATTTAATGTTTATTATTATTGTTGTTGTTGTTGTTTATAAATAATAATGTTTATAAAATTATAAATATGCTCTTACAATTAGAGAAATTTAAATCAATTTATAGAGAAAAAGTTAGACAGATGAGGCAAAAATTAACTCATTCTCCTCCCCCTTTTTATCCTTCAATTTGAGAGGTAAAGAAATTTAACCCTTGTTATAAGGAATGAAAGGGAATAAGTAACCCCCATTCTCCTCCCTCTCTTTCTTTTCTTTTCCTTTCAAAACAAAGTATTTAAAAGGGTATTTGGTTCATGTAATCTTTAAAGATTCCTAACAATGATTTGGGCAATATTATATTGCTTTGTTTGGTTTATTATTGTTGACGCCAAGTCACCTTCCTTCAACGTCGGAAAATGGGGGTCCTCCTCCTCGATGAGCTCCTGCAAGAAAGTCCTCGGAGATCGATTGCACCGGTGGGGACCCTCCGACGCTCAAGTAAGCAACTCAGGAACATACAAGAATAAACTAGTAGAAGAATAGTTAGAGAACTTGAGTTCAGATCCGCTCATCGTTGTGAGTGTGGGCTTTTATACCTGTCGAGGGTCCCTTTTTCTGCTTCCAGAAGGTGGTTAATTTCAAGATGCCCTTGTCTGGTAGCGAGCAGAGGGCAAGGCTGACAGCGACAGGTCGCAACCGACAATGGGCATGTCAGAGGTGTCTTGCCCCGCCAGCTACCTGCCAAGCGTGATGCTATAGGTGGCAGGTGGGCCTAGTCGTATCAGGCGTGTGCCATTACGGGTTGTGCCCACGCGTCGTTGTAGAGTTAGTGGACCACATGGCTGCCACAGACGGTTGGCGGATTACGTGGGCATGGCAGGTGGCTCAAGGTGTCGGGACATGCGGCTCAAAACTAGGGTGTCCCCCCCCCAATTCTGAGGTCGATGCCGAGGGGATGCCAGGTCTAAGGCCGAGGGGACGCCGGGTCCGAGGCTGATGCTGAGGGGATGCCGGGTCCGAGGCCAAGGACGAGGGGGCGCCAGGTCCGAGGCCGAGCGGATGGCGGGTCCGAGGCCAATGCTGCGGGGACGCTGGGTCTGAGGGAACCTTGGAGGCCGAGGGGGCTTCGGAGGCCGAAGGCACCTCGGGAGCTGAGGCGGGAGCTCCGTCAGTTACCCTCCCCGTCAACCTTAACGCTGTTGGATCAGCCACATCAGATGCCCCCTCGGCCCTGAGATGAAGTGGGCCCACCTCTGCAAGGCGAAAAGGGGGTCACCTCCCAAGTTGTTGATCCCTGCGTGTTGCCAATTGCCAAAAAGCATGTGTCCATGGGTGCAGCGATGCCTTGGCGCAGGCGATTCGGGGACCGCAGCAGTATCGCCCCATGTTGTCCATCTGATTCGCGGAGATCAGCCTTGGAGCGGGAGCGTCCTCTCGAAGCTTACGAAAGGCCATTGCCATCATTGCCATCATGAAGCTGATGTCAGCGTTGCCTCGCCATTGGCCGGAGGTGGAGCGCCCCAAGCGCTAGGCGCCTGTCGAGGCGACTCAGCCTATAGCAGGAGTTCACGTGGTTGGATAGGTGAGGCAGGACATTCGAAACTGATAAGTCGAGCGAAAGGCTGGATTTTGTCACTTCGCCTGAGATCATCTTCTACCTCCAGCTCTCGACCTTTTCCTTTGTCATGCCCCAGACCCAATATCGGGCTAGGGTGACAACCCGCCGCATGCCGGGCACGCAAGGCATCACAAATTTTTTAACATAAACACCATTATATATAATCAAATCAAATACATCACAATACTAAAGTTTTGGGTTACAAACCCTTACACACCACAATAATAAAGTCTGGGCATCAAGCCCTACACATATGTAATATTGGGGTTACAACAAAATAATGGTCTTGTTTTATTTAATAGAAGATCCATCACCCCACCAATCCATCTTCAACCTCGTGGCTCTGACAAAAACATTGTAAGATTTTTGTGAGCTTACACTCAGTAAGTAAACCACGTTATACAGTCAAATCATAGCATAACAGTCAATAAGCACATAATAATTTGCATGCTTAAACATTCCACAATACTCAAACATGCAATGTAAGTAAACCCACTGTTTATACTCTCAATGGTAACTGTAAATGTGACCCACGGCCCTGCAATATCTCAATAGTGTACCAACAAGCATCCCCTTAAAGCATCCCCCTACTGAAAGGTCAAGATACCAGGGTCACGCCAATAGTGTACCAACAAGCATCCCTTAAAGCATCCCCCTACTGAAAGGGTCAAGATACCAGGGTCACGCCAATAGTGTACCAACAAGCATTCCCTTAAAGCATCCCCCTACTGAAAGGGTCAAGATACCAGGGTCACGCCATGTCAAAATCCACCAGAACACATACTCTATATGTGTGATGCCACATCGAACCAAGCAGAACACATCCTCTAGATGTGTAGGTGGCATAAACAAGCAGAACACGTCCTCTAGACGTGTGTGTGGTATGACATGATAAAGGAGAACCGCGGCGACACATAACAGTACCTCACATCACATGCACTCATCATATCAATGACAACTCAATATTGCATAAACAGTGGATTATACCTACTGAACAATTGCATGTAATATATCACATCAATGTCATAATAACTGCATCTCTCATGCATAGCATCCACATATGAAATCATAGCACATAAACAGCCATGTATTCATATACATCTACTTACAATTTAGCCAATAACAATTCTTCACATCACAATTCACAATTTAAACATTTATGAATAATTATTAAATACTGATAACTGGCTTACTTACCTCAGTACGCAATCCAACAGGTATATATCAGCTAGTCAGATGTCTGAGCACCTACAGGATCATTTACACAATTAATTTATTAGCAAGAATATTAAAATGACCCTTAGAATTTCTACCCAAACTAGTTCACGGGCCCTACTTTGGGCTCGAATATCTCCCACTATACACACCCAATTGGGGAAGTAAAAATACCCCAAGAAACTAGAATTCACCAAGATTCTAGCCATATAATTATTTTTCTAATCCCGGCCCGTTACAGGGCCCAAAATCAGCCCAAACTCTCACTGCACGGCCCAAAAGGCCTGAACCGGCCGGCCCAGCCGGCCCGGTTCAATTATTCCACCCGATCCCCTGTTTCACCGAACAGGGGACGGGAACATGGCCGGCGGCCGGGGCCGCCGCCGGCCAAATTGAGGGCGGCCCGGCCGCCGGTGGCCGGGCCAGAGCCGGCCGCCGCCGCGGCCGGCCGCCAAACCTCCCTCTCTCCCTCAATTTCTCTCATCATCCACTCACCGCGCGGCACCTGTGCCGGCGGCACGGAGCTGTGCCGGCGGCTGGCCGGCCGGACCTCCACCGGACGCACGCCCGGCGCCGGTGGAGGCGACAGGCCAAGCTCGGGCCCGGCGAGGCGGCGAGCACGCCGCCGGGCCCGAACCAACCCGGCTTCCGCCACCGCGCGAGAGGAGGGCCAATTGGCCCTCCTCTCCTCTCTCTCACCACCCCCCGCCGGACGCCTCCCCCGGCGCCGGCGGGGTCGCCGGCCAAGTATCAGGCCCGGCGCGGCGGCGAGCACGCCGCCGGGCCTGAACCAAGGGGATCGGCCGGTCTTCTCTCTCTCGCTCTCTCTCTCTGCTCTCTCTCTCTCTCTCTCACGCTCTCTCTCTCTCTCTCTCTCTAGAAGCAGGGAATTACCTGATGGATGAAGTGCGCCAGCGTGAAGGAAGAAGTCCTCTCCTCCCTATTTATTCACCTGTGCAGCGCCTCTGATCGGGGGTTTCCCGGAAGACTAAACGCTTCGCTTGGAGCGAAGCGTTAGTCTGGGGAACCCAAAGTCAGGAGCTTGGTTCATCTGAACCAAGCCTGGTTCATCTGAACCAAATCTGGTTCGTTTGAACCGGGTACTACATCCTTCCTCCCGAGACCTTGCCTCCGCTGCTCTGCTCCAGGTCAGCTCCTTAATCACCCCCTTCCTCCTAGCCTTTCCACTAGGTTCCCCCATGTATTCTTCTCCGTCCTGGTCCTCGTCTGCCGCTCTCGAGGACCGAATCTTTTCCTCGAGGCTTCGTGCCTCTCCGTCTCCCACACCCTCATGGTCCTCCTCCGACCCGGAGGACCATATTCCTATCATCCAACGGTGAGCCACCGGCGGGGCTCCGGTGAGGAGTCGCCCAATGGCCGTCGGCACCTCATCGAGGGTGGGGACGAAATCCCCGATGGGGACCGCCTCCACGGTAATGGGCCAAGACTTGGCTAACATCAGAGCTCGTTACCAAATCCCTAGGAAAGTAGAGCTTTTCATACCAACCCCCGATGATAGGGTAGTGTCCTCTCGACCCGGTAGGATAGCCGTGTATGAAATTACCTTAAAGCTAGGGCTCTGTCTGCCTTTTCACCCTTTCTTTGTTAACCTCCTTGATTATTATTCTCTGACCCCTGCCCAGCTGGTTCCGAGCTCCCTTCGGACCATTTGTGCCTTGATCGTTCTCTATCACTTCCATTGCATCACACCTAGACTTTCCCTTTTTCGCTATTTTTACACCCTCCGGCAACAAGCGGTTTAGTGGCTATTTCAGCTCCAACCCTGCTGAGTCCTCAAATTGTACCTTCTCTCCTCTGTTAAGGGAAGGAAGTCCCGATTCTTCTTTGCCGACCTTGACCAAGTCAAGCTTAGGTGGGAGGACCCAGACCTTAGGCCCAACACGAACTCATCCGTACTCCTGGGGGATAGGGAAGCGCTGGGGCAGCTATTGACGGCTGACATCCCAAAGTGCAACCAGCTCCTGTTGGAGGACAATCTCCGACTTGCGGGGGTCTCCACTCAGAGCGGTGAGTAGCAGCCGACCCAACACTTAGCCAATTTTTCCTTTGTTCTCCTCTTTTTTTTTTATAACTCCGATCGATGATGTGCAGTGATGAAGGTCCCCACCCACACCCTTAGGAAGGCGACCGCAAAGAGGAAGAAGGCCCTCGAGGGTGCCGAGGGCCCAAGCACAAGGCCACAAACTCAGGCTCCTAGTCAGCCTGTGGCGCAACCTTCTCCATCTCTGGAGTGCAAGGAGTCAGCGGCCGCTACCGTAGTGGGCCTAACGGCCGACACACCCCCGAAGAGAGTGACGGCCGAGGGTGTGGCAGCAGAGGAGCCCCCCATCCCGGCCGAACCGACCTAGACCGAGGCCAAGCCGAGCCCGAGTGAGACTGAACCCGTAGCTATTGGTTTGCATTGTGTCCAAAGCCTACCAAATTTTGGTCTTATTTAATACATAAGTAGGCTCCAATGGTAGTTATCATGGGGTTTATCGTCGAACATTTTTATCATTTTTATCATCAGAAACTTATTTATGATTCTTAGATCAAACATATTCATTGGTTTGAGTTATGTCTAGACCTACTAAATTTAGGTCTTACATGATACACAAGTAGGTTCAAATGATGGCAATCATGGGATTTATTCTGTGGCCAAGATTTGCTCTCTTTCGCATTAGCAAATAAAAATAATCAAGGCAAAAGGCCCCAACCCATCATATGTCATTCCCATAGAATTTGAAAAATTCTTTTAACAATTTTTTTATTTCACGTGTAGTACACCCAGACATAACTTTGCCTTCATAGTATCACTTAGAATTACTAGACATTATATATGTGAAACTTGGTGAAGGAAAAACAACATTGGTTTAAAAATTAGACTCATTTGGAAGATGAGAATTCTCACAACTTTTGATTTGTCCATGTCCTGGCTCCTGAGATGAGGTGGAATGATGCATGGTTACTAACCCCCAACCACATATCCCTCAAGAAATCAACAGCTTGTAGGCATCTCGAATTTTGTTCATCTCAGTTGCAACATCCTTCATACTCATTCTCTCTCTCCATGATTGATTTGAGCATGATAGCCCAACTCTCATCACATTAATCATGCATTCTTGGATTTTCCTCACTGCATCGCTTCCATTCTGTTGGCTATAAGCAATATTGATGTGCTCTGGTAACATTAATAGTGGATCAGCAATGTCCATCACTCTATTAGGAAAGCCATCTCGACAAACTTGCTAAGGGTTAAGCCATTTTGAAACATGTCATTAACTGGACTTTTTCCTGTAAACAACTCTAGCAGAAGGATCCCATAACTATACACATCACCAAAGGTAGACACATGAAAACCTGCCCCATACTCTGCAATCCATGTATATCTTAGCTTGAATATATTATAAATAGAAGATTCATGATGGAAAAGAAACATGATTTTAATCCTTCAAAGTTTTTTAAAAAAATACTAAAAAAAAAGGTTAATAGAGGTAGTTACCTGGAGCGACATATCCAATGGAACCTTTTATTGCAACTGAAGTGCTTGAAGACTGAATTTGTTTGCTCATACCTTCATATAGAAACCTTGCTAAGCCGAAGTCCCCCACATGAGCACACATGTCATTGTCAAGTAGAACATTGGCAGGCTTTAGATCACAATGAACAATTGATGGTGGCAATTGTGATGTAGATAATCCAATGCATTGGCAATATCGACAGCTATGCCCAACCTTTTGCTCAAGCTTAGACCATTCAAAATGTTATCCCTGTCTAGCTTAGGATGCAACCATGTATCCAAACTCCCATTAGGCATGAACTCAAAAATTAGAGCTTTGAAATCGTTGCCTTGGAAATCTATGCTGGAGCAAGATGTTAATATCTTGATGAGATTACGATGACGGATGTTTCTCAAAGCTTCACATTCAGCAATGAAGCTCTTGGAAGCTCCTTGATGCAAAAGGTTGAAAACCTTAATAGCCACAATTGAATTGTCATGATCCATAATCCCTTTGTATACGGACCCATATCTTCCGGAGCCAATTAGGTTGGTAGAAGAGAATCCATTAGTTGCTTGAACGAGCTCTGCATATGAAACTCTGAGATTTTGATCCTCTAACAAAGCAGCAGATGAAGTTTGTTGTTTTGGCTTCTGTTTCCAATAAAGAAAAGCAAAGCTGGAGAGTATTAAAATGAAGATGACTGTAACTATTGGAATCACAAATTTTAGCAGACCGCTGTTTGTTTTTGACGATTTCACAGGGCACTTGGGTAACTTGAGTTCGGAACACCCCCACAGAGTCCATCATTGCCCACGAGTGAGATTGCGGTGGCATTTTTAAATATTCCCTTCATTGGCACTTCCCCCTCAAGATGGTTGAAAGATAGATTTAAGTAACTTGAAATTTTCAAGTATTAAGACCATCGTCATCGGAGACTAATTCCATAGCTTGAAAAGTTCAATCTTCAAAAGAATATGGATTGACCCTGAAAGGTAATTGTGTGAGAGATCTAGTGCTTGAAGGCCCTTGAGGTGCCCAAGATGAAGGAATGGTCCCTGTCAAGTATTGTAAGATAGAAATAATCCTCGAAGGCCCTTTATGTTACTGAGAGATGACGGAATGCTTCCATTGAAAAAGTTATTGTTCATAAACAGGAGCTCAAGGACTTCACATCCACCAATTGTGTCTGGAATTTTACCTGTCAACCTGTTCCCAGAGACGAAATATTTTGATATTTTTCAAACTGCCGACTTCTTCTGGGAGTGGCCCAACTAATGAATTGTTAGACAAGTTGATGGAATCTGACAAAAAAGGAAGACTAACAATTTCTTTAGGTATGGTACCACTGAGATTATTTCGAGAAAGGTCCAGTACTTGTAGTTGCTTGAGGTTTCCGAGGCTTGGAGGTATGGGTCCTTGTAAACTATTGCCATATAACTCGAGAGAATCAACTGAGTTAGATTTCCGAGGGAGGATGGAACAGAACCTGTAAACCTATTGTTGAATAAGCCTAAAAGATGCAAATTGCTAAGCTTTCCAACACTTTCTGGAATGGTGCCTGTTAGAAGATTTTCAACCATTCCTAGTTTCTGCAGATTGAACAGGTTTCCTATCCCAAAAGGAATACTCCCCGATATTTGGTTGAAACTAATCATAGATATTCAAGTTGTGAGGAGAGGTTTGCTATTGAAATAGGCAACGCACCCCTTAGATTGTTTTGCTCAGCGATAAATATGTTAGATAACTGCAATTCCTGAGAGAAGCAAGAAATTCCCAACCACGGACATTGTCTGCTTCAATGTTATTTGAATATATTTAAAGGAGAGATATTTCAATCTTCCAAGATCAGTGGGCATGAAACCGATAAAATTGTTGTTCGAGATCGATAATCTGAAGTCTAGAGGCATTGGAAAGTGATGCTGGAATTGGTCCTCCAATTTGGTTTAAACCAAGAAAAAGTTGCTGGAGATCTGGAAGTCTGGTGCCAAAATCGGGTGGCAGGCTTCCCTGCAGCTGGTTTCTTCAGCAGCCAAAACTTGCAAGGATGAGAGATTGTAGAGGGACGCAGGGATGATACCTGAGAGCATATTTTCTTGCACATCTAATATTTCTAGACGTCCAAGTTGGCCAACTTCTGGGAATCCTCCCTCCAGTTTGTTCCACCCTACAGAGAGCTCGATCAGGGAAGATAGATTGCCAAGCCATGGTGGGATGACACCTGTGATGTTGTTATGTCAATTGACAGATATTTAAGCTTGGATAGGTTGCTGATCTCGTCAGGTATCCTCCCCATGAGATGGTTGTTGCTTAGATTGAGCATCTGAAGGTCTAAACAATAGGACAGATTCACAGGGATTAGCCCTGCAAATGAGTTGGAGGCCAAATCGAGATGCTGCAGTCGGCGCAAGCGGCCGATCTCTGGTGGGATCTCTCCATGGAGACCGTTGTCTGATAAGTTGATTCTTCTGAGAAAGCTGAGGTTGCCAATGAAAGGAGAGAGGGAACCTGCCAGGCCATGAGATGTGAGTTCCAAGGCTGAGATCCTCTGCGTGTCGTGCTTGCGGATGCATGAGACCCCCTCCCAGGCACAGACATGGACGGTGTGATTCCATGAGCTCAGAGCTCCAGGGGACTCGCGTGTTATCTGATTCTTTATAGCAAGCAAGGCCTGCAGGTCTGTCTCATTTCCCAACCGCGAGGAGGACATGAGCGGTGCTAAGGATAGGAGGAGCAGCAGCAAAAATAAAGCAACCGCCATGGATTCCAGTTTATTGCAACAGTAATTCATCCACCACCCAATTTTATTCCTAGGAAACAAAACAGAAGATTGTAATAATATACAAAATACAATGATGAAGAGAAGGTGAGTTCAAGAACCTCACAAGAAGGACGGTAAAGCCGATTTCTCAGCAAAAGTAAAGCAAACTCAGAGGATGAGCTTGAAACTGATGCCTCTACTTTGTTCATCTATCGATTTATATAGCAGCTTACCTGACCCACAGAACACGCAATTTAAAATCGGAATTATTTGATCACAACCATCCAAGTCCAGTGAATGGCTAAAATAGTTTAAGAGAATGCCTACGCACCAGAAATCAAAGGAAAAAGCTTACGAGGAGAGATTTTTGTGTGCGGTCATCAAGCCCTGTGATTGTACTCAAAACAAAGCCCCAATAATTAGAAAATCACCGAAACGATGTCAATTCAGAATCATGGACCTTTGATGCTTTCCGGACTCTTATTTCTATGGCTCTTTCTAGCCATTCGTGAGATGGTTCTATTCAAATTGGAGTTCCAAAAGTCGTCATTCTTGACATTTTCTTCTCCAAGATTGACTGCAATTTTGGATGGCTCATGAGAGTCAATTATAGCAGCCAACTTTGAATCCCCAAATACAATTAGTGGTTGGGAAAGGTTTAGAGTGTCAGGACGACTTCAAAGAAGGAAAAAAAGAAAACCCTAAATAAAAATAAAAAAGAGCAAAAATTAAAAATATCCGATAAGGTCGTTATTTAAAAAATCTGATTTTCATTTTAACATTAAATTACCTCTTTAGTAGCCCCATGGCAGTTTCGGGACAGTCATATGACTACTTCTTTATTATTTTTAATATTCAATTTAAATGATTAGGATAAATTATAAATTAAATTAATTAAAGGATCAATTGAGAATTTTTTTGAATATATCTTATATATACGTCAAACAAGTACAAAATGAACAGTAATTAAGTAAAAGTATGCAAACTATATAGTTTGCAGAATGAAATATTTGCAAATATGTATGAAGTTTTAGCTAATCCATATATATGTAGATTAGATATTGCTTTTTATCAAATGATGCATGATCAAAGACTTCAAAATACTTGCCTATTCATTTCTGGCCAATTTGGATACTGGAAGCTAGTCATAATTAATGCATGTAAAGATTTTTGATTGCACATATGCTCAGTCCAAATAGAAACAAGAATCTATGTGTAGATGTGAACCTTAGAGTTAAAATCTCAGTTAAGTTACCCAGTTTAATCCAATTCATTCTCAAGCTGTCTTCCTCCAGTTCAGCCCAAGCTCGTGTAGATTTCCAACTCCAAGGAACTATGGGTGTCCACAATGGAGGTTGATAATATGCTAAACTGCACTTAGAATTTAAATTATTAGCCTTCATTGACACCCAAACACCAGCATCATCCAACAGTTCAAACAAAGTTGTTTGTTACCCTTTGTTTGGTTTTAGATTTTTGGCAAAAATATACTTTTGGTCTTCAAACTTTCACTCAAAATTTATTCTAGTCCTTAAAATTTGAATGATTACAATTTGATCTCTTATATTTTAATAATATTACATTCTTAATATCTTGTTGCATGCATTAATTAAAATTGATGGAATAACTGATGTATCATTTTGATATAAATATACGAATTGATTAATAGAATGATACATCAGTTATCCATCAAATTTATATAATAAAACGTTAAAAATATAATATGTTTAAAATATAAGAGGTTAAATTATAATAATTCAAAGTTTAAAGATCAAAATAAATTTTGCGTGAGAGTTTGAGAACCAATAGATTTGCCTTGGTTTCTTTTGGGTTTTGGAAGTGCAGTTCATACGGAGCATCCGTTGCTGATGGCTTGCTGCTGTCGTTTTCTTCCTTTCCCCGGAATACAACCGTGCCGAGTTGTGAAAGGAGTCCAAGAGCCGGAAAGAGTAGAAACAATCAAAAAGTTGACCGTCTAATTTTGTATCGCACGTTGGATTATCTCACAGGAGAAGCTCACCGCGTTTGGCTCGTTCTACACTGAATCGGCTCTCAAATTTTGGCAAGTCCAAAGTCCAAAGTCCAAAGTAAAGCCGATTTCTCAGCAAAACTAAAGCAAACTCAGAGGATGAGCTGAAGAACTGATGCCTCTACTTTGTTCATCTATCGATTTATATAGCAGCTTACCTGATCCACACAACATGCAGTTTAAAATCAGAATTATTTGATCACAACCATCCAAGTCCAGTGAATGGCTAAAATAACTAAAGAGAATGCCTACGCACCAGAAATCAAAGGAGAAAGCTTGCAGGATGACCCAGCCCCGAGGAGAGATTTCTTAACATTTTCTTCTCCTCCGGCAAGTAGCCTTCCATAATTGAGTGGAATGTTAGATGGTTCACGAGAGTCAATTATAGCTGCCCACTTCGAATCCCCAAATACAATTCATAGAGCTTGGGAGTAGCGATTGGGAAGGGTTTGTTGGAGTGTCACCGACTTCAACAAAAAAAAAAAAAAACTAAATAAAAATAGAAAAAGAGTAAAAATTAAAAATCCTTCAACTACAACCAGAAATAAGGTCATTATTTTAAAAATCCAATCTTGGCCTTAGCACCAAAATGGTACTTTTAAGTAGTTACGCAACAGTTACATGACTATTTCTTTATTTCTTTTAGTACCCAATTAAATAAATTAGAATAATTGTAAATTAAATTACAATAAGTATAACAGAAATGCATATGTTAAGATAAATATATGGTAAAACTTTAAAAGATAGAATTAGAAATAAATATATAAGAACAATGATAGGAGTAGCCTCAATTGAAGATAAAATGAGAAAAATTGATTACGATGGTTTGACATGTACAATGAAGACTTTTAGATGCTTCAGTTAGAAAGAGTGATCTTTTAACAATCCATGGTAAGGATAGAGGTAGAGATAGACCTAAACTAATATGAATAAAAAATAATTAAAAAATATAACTATTTGTAATTTGAATGTTGACTTAGTCCTGAATAGAGCAGAGTGGAGGAAGCAGATCATATAGCCAAACCCATGTAGTTGGGAAAAGGCTTAGGTGAGTTAAGTTGAGTTGAGAATCAATTGAGAATTCTTTTAGGATAGAAGAGAGTGCAAATATCCTATCGTTTAGAGCTTAAGTGAAATCAACTCCTAAAACTTTTTTTTCGTTCTATAAATTGATTTTTAAAAGTATTTTAAGATATGTATTATTTAATTATAACCTTTTCTTTCAATTTAATTTATTGCTTACAAATCATCAGCACCTAAATGATGACACACATAAGAAATAAAGCCCATGACCAAATCAAAGAGCACCTATATGCCTAAAGCTTATGAGCTTTACTAACATTAAGGCATGATTTTTGAGCAATGAAGGAGACCAAGAAATTAAAAAATTAGAACAACGGAGAAACAAATAAATAAGTTAATAATTGAATATTAATATATAATTTTTGAGTAAGAATTATTGTAAGTACTCAAACATGTGACTTGTAAACTACTTGAGCTTAATGTCACATTTAATAATCAATTGTATTCAAAAATTTAAACAAATAGGAAAAGAGTCAACAGTGTAAAATAAACTCTCACTTGTTATATGAACTTAATTAAGATCTTGCCATCCACTCAAATCAAAAGAATTTAGTTTAATACAAGTTATCATGCTTCCCAACAATCCAAGTTGATTTATATTGGATGACATGTCATGGTCTAAATGATTTATGCCAATTTATCAAATTGATAGAGTTATCTTACGATGTAGCTTGACTACAAGGAGGATAGGACTAAAATTTCCATGGCAAATAGATGGTGGCCTTGTTTGAGTTTGATCCTGGCCTTGAGATTTAAACTTCTGGATGATTTAAGCTCAGTCCATTGTTATCCCTAGTTCCACTAAAAGAGGCTTCAAAAGTGTTGTGCTCTGATATTAGAGTATAACAAAAGAGAGATCTTGCTGCTCAACATATGTTTGGAGATATTGAAGCCATGCTTTTAAAATAAGGCTAAAATATACTTTTAGTCTTCAAACTTTCCACTCAAAATTTATTTTGATCCTCAACCTTTCAGTTTTTATAGTTTAGTCCCATATGTTTTAAGAGTATTGAATGCTTAATGTCTCATTACATGAGATTAGTTAAAATTAGTAGAATAGCTAGCATGCCATCTTAATGTGAACATATGGACTGATTGGCTAAGAGATATGCTAGATATTCTGTTAACGAAATATTAGTAATATAGCATTCTTAAAATATCGGAGACTATATTGTAACAAACAAAATATTTTAAAATCAAATAATATATTTTCTCCTCAAAATGATCCTAGCAATAAGATGGTTATATATAGAGTGGAACCTGGAGGCTAAAAGATATAGAGTGAGGATGATCCCAGTGGCTCACATGCAAAAGATGGATGATGGTAGAGTGCAGTGTGCCTGAAAGTGCAAAAAAAGAAAGGATGGATAGTTATTAAATTTGCAGAAGCAAAACCAAAAAATTTGAGAAAAATAAGAGTGGAAAGGAAAGTAGCAAAACATCCTCAGTCATCCAAATCCAAGGTATAGAATGCGCATTAATTGTTATGTTTTTTTTTTTTCCCTTCCAATCACTGAATCGACTAATGAGGCCACTAATCTTATAATGAAAATTAAAATTATTTAAATTAATTATAAACAAAATATCATTAATAGTGTCAAAATTTTAGAGATATATTTTATTAACTATGACAGGTTCTCCTTTGCAGGTTTTGTATCTTCAATATTTTATTCTATTTTCTCTCTTCCCCCAAGTTGAATTGTGAAAAAGGAAAAAAAGAAAATAGGAGAAAAGAAGTCAAAAGGAGTAATTTTATGTGGCTTAGGTCACAAACACAGCAAGATATTGTGGCGCGCGTTACATTAGATGCAAGCATAGATTGGGAGCACAAGAGGTTAGTCCGTGGCTGAGCCTAAGACCGTATGAGATTGGACTGAAGTGGATACAAGCAGTGTTCATGCTAGAAACCGTAGGTAATTAGGGCTCCAAAGCTAAAATGATAGCCAATTTATGGCCCAATCCAACTTGTATTAGGATAAAAATTAATGTAATGAATTGGATTTGAACCAAAACAAATTGCTGGTGAAAATACACTTTTAGCCCTCAAACTTTCACTCAAAATTCATTTTGGTCTTTAAACCATCAGTTGTTGCAGTTTAGTCACTCATGTTATGAGAGTGTTGCATTCTTGACATCCTATTTCATGGGATCAATTAAAATTGATGGAATAACTGATGTATCACTCTATCATCCAATTCATGTATTTGCAAGATGATAGTTATTTTATCAATTTTAAATGATCATATATAACAGGATTTTAGAAATGTAACATTGTTAAAACACGAGGGATTAAACTATGACAATTAAAAGTTTGGGGATCAAAATGAATTTTTTAGTGAAGTAACTGATTAGGTTAGTACAAGTGTGAGAAAGTTAATGGGCAAGAGAAGAGGGCTATTCATATATAGTGGTACAGTTCCGTCATGGCATGGAGTCACCCTTACAATATTAACGATATGATTCAAAGTAGATTCTGGCTAGCTTATGGATAAGAAGGGATTGCAATACCAAATAAATAGTCTCACATCAAATGAAAAAGAAAATGTTTAAAAGCTTATAACTCAAGTTATGTGCCTTAATTAACTTCTGCTTAAGATTTTAGGGCTACGTGGTTTCAGCTTAGTAACAGGTTAATTTGATCAACAGGTGAGCTTGAGACATTACACATGGTATCATAGCCGTTTGAGTATACGAAAGTTAGTGGGTAGAAGAAAAATGCTACATATAGGATAGTGGTAAAGTCTTGCCATAGCATGGAGCTACCCTTTCAGTACCAACGACCTAGCTGAAGGTATATTTTGGCTAGCTTGTAGCATGCAACGAGGGTGACAAATTATAAAGAAGAAAAGATTGTAATATCCTAAAAATAGTCTTACATCGGATGAAAAAAAAGTTTGAAGTATCTATAACTCAAGTTTATATGCTACCAATTATCTTCTATACGAGTTTTTAGGACCACATAGTTTTGATCTGCTAATGGATTAATTGGGCAGTAGGTGAGCTTGAGGTGTTATAGTATAAGTGATAAATAAATGATGGCAATTGCCCCTTTTCTCTAAGACTTTATCATGTATTTGATGGTTAATAGGATGGTGAGCCAAGTCCACCCCACCCCACCCTAACCCATCCCACCCAAACACGGAAAGGGAAAAAGATTTGACCTTGTTATTTATGTTTTTTATTTTATAATTTTATATGTTTATCGAGTTCTCAACAATTATAATCTTTTTTAAAAAATTCAATTGAATATACCAACTTATAAAGTTTTTAATTAAGTATAGTTATTTAAGTTCATTTCTAGTAATGGATGGGAAACTAATCCATTAACAATTTTCATATATAAAATTCTATACACAATAATAACCTAAAGGAGAAGCTTTATTATCTATTTGTGAAAAAAAAAATCTTATGCATGAAAGGGTAGGTAGTTAAATAGTAACTTTTCACTTACTTAATAGTTAATGAATTATAGAAAATTACACCTCAAGTATATTTTTTTATTATTATATACTTTTTGATATGTTCACATGCATCTTTTAACTAAAAGATTTTGCCCTCTTTGAGCATAAGGCAAAACCAATTGTTCGTAGAGGTTATCTAGCTCTGTCACATAGAGCTAGCAATAAAAAGGGTATCAATGGATAGTTCTTATAATGCTCTTACCCAAATTCTTCTGTTCTTGATTAAAAAATTTTATGAATTAGTGTACCTAATTAAATTTTTTTTATAAGTTTGTATACTCAATTTTTTTAAAAAAATATACTAAAGTCATCATTAATAGTAGTCATGTAGTCTATCAAGTTATCATTAGTGACCATAAAAAATGTATTTAATTGAAAAACTTATACCAGTTAATATATTAAATTGGAAATAAAATATAAGGACTAGTTGAAAAGCCTAAACAAGTTCATATACTCATGATGTAATGATCCCTACATGAAATAAAAAAATGCTTTTAAATTAAGAAATGGCAGTATAAAAAAATTAAAAATAGAATGAAAGGGCTAATAGTTCTATTTTTATGTGCAATCTAATGTGATGGTGTGAGAATGTGTTCTGTTTGCAATTAAATCTATGAGGAGTTCTCATTCTTCTACTATTTTTGATAATTTTTTGCATTTTGTTGATGAAATGGCTGGTAATTTGTATTTTTATAAAAAAATAAAATTAAAAAAGTTTCTGTGGATTTCCTTTCAAATTAAATTATTGTTGGATGGATTAGCTCAAAAGTGGAGGTTAGTTTGGACTTCAAATAGTTAGAGTATAGCTTGGTTTTTAGTGCAATCAATCCGAGTCCACAACTGTAGAAGAACAAAGAAAAGGAAGAAGTAACTTGGACCTCAGCCGCAGGGTACGAGGGATGCTGCGTGAATTTGGAAGCTTCCCACTCATCCCAGGGTTCAGCTTTTCATATGGAAGCTTCTTTGCGACTCTTTACCTACTTGTTCTCTACTCTCTGGGAGGGGGCTGGCCATTCAGGTGACTTGCCCTCTGTGTGGACAGGAGGATGAGACCATTGACCATGTCATCTTCACTTGCCCCCGTGCAATCTGGATCTGGTCGAGAATGGATTATCATTGTAGAGTGGATGTCTTGGGCTCTTCGCGGTCTTCTTTCCTTCTTGATCTCCGGAGGGCCACCCAGCACCAGAGCCCTCTATGGACTACTACTGCCTATCAGATATGGTTATCTAGGAACCAGCTTATCTTCACTAATGATACTATCTCTTCTCAAAGGATTGTGCGGAGGGCTAGACTTCTTTCCAGGGAATTTGCTCTCCATCGTAATGTTATTGATTTGACACCTCTGGCCACTGGGCTCCCCTGCTACTTTGGTAGCGAATCGGCGTAGGGTTTTATATCTTGGGAAACCCCCTTCCAAGGTTTGTTAAAATCAATTTTGATGGAAGTGTTCGGGGAAGGCTTGCTGGTTCAGCCTTCATCATTCGCCGGATCAATGGAGCTCTACTGGCGGCGGGTGGCTTTGGCATCCTCGACTCCTCTGTCCCGATGGTTGAGTTGTATGCTGCCTGGGCTGGTATCTCCTATGCTACTCGGGTTCTTCATGCTCACAGTCTTTTTATTGAAGGGGACTCTTTAACGGTCATCAGGTGGCTCTGGATGGGGAGAAGTAATCAAGCTCCCTCTAATCCCATTCTTCTCGACATTTGGTCTATTCTTCGGGAGCTTCACAGTGTCCACATCAGGCATATCTACCGTGAAGCTAATTCTGCGACAGACTGGGTGGCGGCCTTCGTGGCCCATCATGCGGGTTCCTGGAGATGGAATCAGGGTGACCCCTGTCCCCCTGTTCTGAAGCAAATTTTATTTTCTGACATTTCAGGGTTGACTCGCACTAGGCTAGTGTGATAGTGTGATCACCCGTTTTATACCAAAAAAAAAAAGAAAAAGAAAAGAAAAGAATATAAAGCAAAGATTAAAAAATAGGAAAAAAAGAAAAGAAAAGCAGGTAAGTCATGCTAAATAGCCATTGTTATTGACTGTGGAGTGGTTAAATTCCAGTAACATTAATAAATAGTTGTGGATGTTTGAGGAAAGGTTTAGCACAATGGCAAGTCACATAACTCGATGAATTATAAGTGAATTGTTTGTTTTCTCCGTCTTCTTGAAAACATTGAGTGAATTCTGGCTAAGAAATTGTTTTTACAAATATTTTCATTCATTAGGATCTAAAGTGAGGCCAGAAAATTCTCTTCCTCGGTCAGTCGTCCAACATTTCATTCTTCTTCATCCACATCAGGTTACTAAGAAGATTCCTTTACCGCGCTTAGGCTTGATCCGACCGATTCTTCTTCGAGCACAAGTCAGAATTAAAGCCCTACCTCTCACGGCAATGTCTTCCAACCACAACCACTAACGTTTTGGTCCTCCGATTCCTCCCCAGCGCGCCATATTTGTATCCTTCTGTGGCCAAGAACCGCTGTGACGGCGATGGGGGATGACTGCAACTTCCGAAAGAGATGGACTTCTCAATCATATCCATTGCAGCTTATGTCATGAATGAGTTTGGACCTCCCGTACACTACCTTTTTATGGATTAACAAACTCTCTTTTCCTTTCAGTATAAGTTTTTTATTATCTCGAGGAAAAGTTTGTGCTAGCATATTAATTAAAGTCATTTTCATGTCTTCATCGTCGGCAACAGTGAAGGTGGAATTAAAACCCTCTCCCTGTCATGGCAATGTCTTCCAACCACAACCACTAAACGTTTTGGTCCTCCGATTCCTCCCAACACGGCATATTTGTGCCCTTCTGCCGCAAAGAACCGCCATTACAGCAATGGGGGATGATGGCAACTTCCGAAAGAGATGGACCTCTCAGTCGAATCCATTGGAGCATAGAAAAAGTCTTTGTACATTACATTGACCCTGGTGAAAGAAATGGACCTCCCAATCAAATCCATTGGAGCATAGGAAAAGTCTTTGTACATCGACCCAGTGGATGATCTGCACCGAGTGTAATGATTTGTCAGTGCATCTGCACTGAAAAATCTATTCATGGATCCCACATCGCTGATGTACAAATTCGTATGCAGCGAATCATTATGCCTAGTGCAGAGCAGTATACGAAGACTTTTCCTTGGAGCATAAGCCAAATGAATGAGTTTGGGCCTCATGTACACTCCCTAGCATGGATAAACGGCTCTCTTTTTCTTTCAGTAGATTTTTTTTAAAAATCTCTCGAGGAAAGCTTGTGCTAGCGTATTAATTAAAGCCATTTTCATGTCTTCCATCCTAGAATAAAGCCTTCCCTCTCACGGCAAGTCCCCCAGCCACAGCCACTAAACGTTTTGGTCCTCCGATTCCTCCCCAACACGGCACGTTTGTAGCCTTCTGTCGACAAGAACTGCCATGACAGCGATGGGGGATGACGGCAACTTCCAAAAGAGATGGACCTTGGAGTATTTGCCAAACGAATTGAGTTTCAACCTTCTGTACGCTACGTTATAAGTATGGATTAACAACTCTCTTTTTCTTTCAGGAGAATTTTTTTTTAAATATCTCGAGGAAAAGTTTGTGCTAGCATATTAATTAAAACAAAGAAAAAGCAGGTAAGTCATGCTAACTAGCCATGCTATTGACCGTGGAGATCCAAAAATTTCTCGACAGCCTCACATCCATAACATCAACAAAATGGTGATAACCATGTTCCGAGCAATGCAATTAACATCCGCTGCTTCTTCACCTTTCCACCAACTAGCTGTGATCAGAATAATTTTTAATCAATAGTCATAACCTTAAACTTGTATATTGGTAGTTAGGCCATTGCAAAGCTCTAATTGAAAATATTTTTTAGTATTAATTATTTTAAAATACTATCCAATTTTAATATATATAATTAATTAAAATATTTTTCTTATTTATTAATATCCATGATATTATAAGGGAAACATGTCTATGATTCTTGGACCAAATGTATCTATTGGTTTTGGTTGTATCTGAATCCTACAAAATTTTGGTCTTATTTAATACATGAGTAGGCTCCAATGATAGTAACCGTGGGGTTTATCATTGAACATTTTATCATTTTTATCATTGAAAACTTATCTGTGATCCTTGGACCAAACGGATTCATTGGTTTGTGTTATGTCTAGATTTTACAAAATTTAGGCCTTACTTAATACACCAATAGGCTTGGATGGTGGAAATCATATGATTTATTTGTGGCCAAGATTTGCTTTCTTTCCCAAAAGCAAAATAAAACTAGTCAAGGCAAAAGGCCCTAACCCACCATATGTTATTCCTTACAGAATTTGAGAAGTACTTCTCTTAACATTTGTCTTATTTCACATGTAGTACACCCAAAAAGATAGCTTTGCCTCCATAGTATCACTCACAATTGCTCTACATCATGAATCAAAAACTTTGTGAAGGAAAGAATGGTATTGGCTTGAAAATTAGGCTCTTTTAGAATGCAAGAATTCTTAGCAACTTTTGATTTGTGCACATCCTGGTTCATGATCTAAGGTGGAATTATGCATGGTTACTGACCCCAAACCATATATTTCTCAAGAAACCCAATAGCCTGATAGACATTCTAAATTTTTGTGCATCTCAGTTGCAACATCCTTCATTCTCATTCTCTTTCTCCATGATTGATTCGAGCATGATAGCCCAACTCTAGCACATTAATCATGCATTCTTGGATTTTACTTACTACATCGCTTCCATTATGCTGGTAATAAGTAATATTCCTATGCTCTGGTAACATCAATAGTGGATCAGTAAATTCATCACTCCATCAGAAAAAGCTATTTCGAAACTTGCAAAGGGTTAGGCCATTTTGAAACATATTATTAATTGGACTTTTTCCTGTAAATAACTCCAGCAAAAGGATCCCATAGTTATACACATACTCAGAGGTGGACACATGATAACTTGCCACATACTCTGCAATCCATGAATATCTTAGCTTGAAACATATACTATACAGATAGAAGAAATTGAAACATGACTATAATCCTTCAAAGTTTCTTAAAAAAAAGAAAGTTGAGAAAAGAAGGTTAAAGAGTAAGTTACCTGGAGCGATATATCTAATAGTACCCTTTATTGCAATTAAAGTGCTTGAGGATTAAATATGTTGCTCATGCCTTCACATAGGACCTTGCTAACCCAAAGTCCCTCACATGAGCACATATGTCATTGTCAAGTAAAATATTGCTAGGCTTTAGATCACAATGAATAATTGGTGGTTGACAATTGTGATATAGATAATCCATTGCATCAGCAATGTCCATAACTATATCCAACCTTTTGCTCAAGCTTACTATTCGCATGATGATTGCTGTCTGTTTAGGATGCAACCATGTCTCCAAACTCTCATCAGGCATGAAATCAAAAATCAGAGCTTGAAATCATTGCTTTGGACATCTATGCTAGAGCAGGATGTTGGCACCTTGATGAGATTATGATGATGGATGTTTCTCAAAGCTTCACATTCTACAATGAAGCTCTTCAAAGCTCCTTGATGCAAAGGTTGAAAACTTTAATGGCCACAATTGAATTGCCATGATCCATATTCCCTTTATACATGGATCCGTATCTTCCCAAGCCAATTAAATTGGTAGAGGAGAATTCATTAATTGCTTGAACTAGTTCTGCATATAAAATTCCGAAATTTTGATCCTCCAACAAAGGAACATATAAAGTCTGTTGTTTTGGTTTTAATTGGTTTCCAATAAAGAAATGCACAGCTGGATAGTATTAAAAAGAAGGTGACTGTAACAACTATTGGAATTACAAACTTGAGCTGCTAAGAGTGCTGTTTGTTTTTCAATGATTCACAGGCAATTGGGTAGCTTGAGTTCTGGAACACCCCCACAAAGACCATCGTTGCCAATGAGTGAGATTGCAGTCACATTTTTGAAGATTCCTTTTATTGGCACTTCCCCTTCAAGATGGTTGAAAGATAGATCTAAGCCACTTGAAACATTCAAGTATTTAAGACCATCATCATCGGAGAACTCAAAATTCAGGTAGCTTGAAAAGTTCAAGTCTTGGAGAGAACAGGGGATTGGCCCTGAAAGGTAATTGTGTGAGAGATCCAGTGCTTGAAGGTCTTTGATGTTGCTCAAAGATGAAGGAATGGTCCCGGTCAAGTAATTGTATGATAGATATAATCCTTGTAGGCCCTTCATGTTGCTGAGAGTTGGTGGAATGCTTCCATTAAAAAGGTTATTGTTCATAAATAAGAACTCAAGGACTTCACATTTGCCAATTGTGTTTGGAATTTGACCAGTCAACTTGTTCCCGGAGGCAGCAATTATATATTGAGATTTATCAGGCTGCCGACTTCTTCTGGGAGTGGCCCAACTAATGAATGTTAGATAGGTTAATGTAATGTAACAAAGAAGGAAGACTGATGATTTCTTTAGGTACGCTACCAGTAAGATTATTTCGAGAAAGATCTAGTACATCTAGTTGCTGAAGGTTTTCGAGGCTTGGAGGTATGGTCCTTTTAAGCCATTATTATGCAACTGAAGATGGATCAATTGATCGAGTTAGGTTGCCAAGGAGGATGGAGCAAAACCTGTAAATCTATTACTGTATAAGCGTAAACGGATTAACTTGCTAAGCTTTCCAACAACTTCTGGAATGGTGCCTGTTAGTAGATTTTCAAACGTTATTAGAATCTTCAGGTTGAGCAGGTTTTCTATCACAAAAGGAATACTCCCTGATATTTTGTTGGAACTCATCACTAGAAATTCAAGTTGTGTGGAGAGGTTTGCTATTGAAGTAGGCAATAGACCCCTTAATTAGATTGTTATAACACAGACCTAATCTTGTTAAATAAATGCAATTGTTGAGAGAAGTAAGAAATTCCCAACCACGGACATTGTCTACTTCAATGTACGTGATTCCAGTTTATATTTAGCTTGGAAAGATTTTTTAATCTTACAAATCAGTAGGCAGGAACCCAATAAAATTGTTTTCTGGGAGAAGGATCTGAATAAGTCTAGAGGCATTGGTTAGTGATGCTGGAATTAGTCCTTCAAATTGGTTATAACCAAGTAAAAGGAGTTGGAGATCGGAAGTCGGATGCCAATACCGGATGGTAGGCTTCCCTGCAGCTTGTTTCCTGTAGCAGACAAAAATGTGCAAGGATGAGAGTTGTAGAGGGATGCAGGGATGATACCTGAGAGCATATTCTTATGGACGGCTTATTTTTTAGATGTGTAAGTTGGCCAAGTTCGTTGGGGATTCCTCCCTCCAGATTATTCGTCCCTACAGAAAGCATGGACATGAAAGAAAGATGCCAAGCCAAGGTGAGATGACTCGATCCTGTGATGTGGTGTTAGCTTTTCTCTTTTATGGCCTACGTAGGCATGTAACTGATTTATCATTTATTTAATTTAAATAATAATTATGATAACTAATTTTATTATTTATTTAAATTTAAATGATATAATAATTTAATAAAATAATAGCTAATCTTCTATTGGTTCATTATTGAGGAGTTATTTTTTGATAATCACCTCTTTGATGGGAAGAGAGATTTAACGTATCATATTGGTCATCTCTCTTCCTGAACGGAGTCTATTTTACCATTAAAGAACGTACATAAAGAAATATGAAAAAGTGGGAGAAACTCATCTCTTCATAATTAATCAATTTCTACAGCAATTTCTTGTCAAAAAATTTCAATGGATCAAGGCATGCTTTATTGATTTATGTTTATTATTGTGAAAATCATTTTGTTTTTAAGATCATGGCCATTATGATTTGTGTAAATTAGGATTTGAATTGCACAATTAAAAAAATCCCTAATAGGATCTACATGTTGTATTAGAACATTGGTTGAAGAATTTATGATTTTTTATAAATTTATCAATATGACTATTTTCATTTTTTTTTCTTTCCCTCTTTTTATGAGAAAACACAAGTTGGACAAACGTCTATAAGTTTTCATTAATTTTTTTTATTAATTTTCTAACCTTCCTCACATTCATTGATCAAAAGAAAATCTTCTCCAAAGATCATTGCTCTACAACAACACATAAGCATCCTAGTGATAAGCATTCCGCCATTAAGCAAAGGATTGGGAAGTTCTCGTACTGCATCCAATTCAGATTAATTGAATGATGAAGATAAGTTTTATATTCTTATTTGTTCTTGACCGATTTTACTTTTTAGTATTAAAATATATTTTATGTATGTTATGAGGCCTTCTTATATTTACGCATGATATTATCATTGATCAAATTTTGATGTCTACATTATATGCAATTTGTTAGTCATCAAAGTGGCCAAATTAGAAAGTT
>UESW01003213.1:54769-104372 GCA_900491605.1 Calamus simplicifolius | reverse complement strand
ATATAGCCTCAAAACAAGCAACGAACTCTTCTTCTATAGTAGAGGTAGCAGTCAATGTCTGCTATGTACCTTATGGCTTTTTTTAGTAGCTCTCTAGTGGTCTAAACTTGGATTATTCTGATATCTTCAACATTTTTACTGCAAATGTAATGTTAAGTCTTGTGCAAACTTGAGATATATTAAGCTTCTAATAGCTGAAGCATATGAAATGTTGTGCATTTGTTTCGTTCAAGTTATTTTTAGGGTACTGGTTCAAAGTGAACTTATCACCCTTCACTATTGGTGCAACATTTTGTAACAATCTTTCATCCAAAATCTCTTCAAGAAGATATGAGTTTCTTGAAACAATCCAAAATGCCTTGAGATTTTTTTTTAGGATCTTAATGTCAATGACATAAGATGCCTCGTTCATATCCTTTATATCAAAGTTCTTGAAGAAAAATTGTTTCACCTCACGTAACAACCTTTTATCATTGGTTGCAAGTAGAATGTCATCCACATATTGGACTAAGAAATAAATTTTGCTCTCACTAACCTTTTGGTATATACATTGATCCATGATATTCTCTACAAAATCAAAGAAGAAATCACATCATAAAATTTTAAATACCACTATGTGAGGCTTGTTTCAATCCACATATGAATTCTTAAGCCTGCAAACCAAATACTCACCATCATTAGAAGAGAATTCTTCAGGTTGTTTTATATAAACCTCTTCCTTTAAAGATTATAATTAAGCCGCAATGTTCCTTATCTTTATGATATACTCACACACACCTTTGACAATAGTGAGCTTCATTGATGACAATTTTGTCATTAGGGTACCAACTAGTACCTTATCTAAAGATTCAAACTGTGTATCAATAGCCTTCAGAAGCTCCTTAACATTTTTGCACTTAGGAATTAAACTACGTATACTAGCAAAAATCTTATTACGTATGAACATCACACTGAGGTTATTAGATAGCTCACATCATTCATACGCGGCAATCTAAGCCTCAATACTAGTAGACGTAACTGCATATGGTTCATCCTTTGCATAGTCAAATCCATGCACCCTAACTGAAGAAGAATTATTTCCTTCATACTATATAATTGTCACCACTTAAATCAGAAATATCACATTTCATATCAAAAATATTCACAGGTAAAATAGCTGCATAAAATAAATAATCATGTTCATATAACTAAATTTGAGGCATACAACTTAATGTCATGTCTTACCAATTAAGCATGCAACAATATGAATCAATAATATATAATAACTACTTATGGGCTAAGTTATTATACTTAAATAGATTCATTAACTTAATGATATGACTAACAAATTATATTTTCTTTCTTAATCTATGGATAATTAAGAAAATAATTTATTATCCCATCCTAATTAATTATATAAAGATGATAAAAATTTATGTAGGAAAAGATTTATTGTATTAAATATAATTAATTATAATTAATATTATTTAACAACTTAATATATAACTTTGATTAATTAAAGATGTTGTGGCTAGTCCTTGATTAATCAAATTATATTGATCATATGACATTAGCCATTTTATAAAGTAAAGCATTAGATAGTGAACTTAATCAATATAGCATTTTCAAATCAAAATTGAATCAATCGAATTGGTCAGGCCAGTGGAAGAGAAGTGGGGTCCCCGTTGCCTTTCTTAAACACCAATTTAATTAGCGAGGTCAGTCAATGGAACCAATTAAGATACCACGATCTCTTTAGATCACTTTTCTAGATACCAATTGATCAATCAAACTCTAAAAGGATTTGCAGTATGATTTTTTATACTACCACTAAATATAATTGTCTCATGCACAGCATATAAAATCTAATATGCATAACAAAAGCAATAGCATATCAAGTATCTATTCAATGCAATTTTAAAATTAACATCTTAAATAAAATTTCTTGTCAATTAGAAACACGTAGTTCATTAGTTCCTTAGGCTAGTCTATGCAAAAACTCTGCAGGCATAGAGGCTCAGGAGGCTTGTTTTAATGCAACAAATTTTAAACTTAAGGAAAAAAACATATAATAGAACAATGATATCATTAATATAAAACAAAATGATTGGTTCCAACCGATATCAAAATAATAATAATAATAATAACAACTAAACTACATGGATAAGGCCCAATGGTTCCAACCCCGCAGATACGCTTTCCCTTTTTAAACTACTCCTAAATGAAAGAAATAAAGACCAAGAACGCCTTACTTTTTTTATCTATTACTCTTTCTTTATCATTGGTAAAATCTTTCGATACTACTTCATTTATGAATGGAATCCACTTGGAAGGCCAATGGGCATGAATGATAATGATTATTGTTACGGAAGATTTATTTAGATTCCAAAACTATGGAAGCACTCGCAACAAAATAAGGTAGAGGTATTGAGGCTCTGATATCAAATGTAAGAATTAAAAATCTATACAAGCATATTGTATAGATTAAAACATGAAATAACAGGATCAATGAATTACCTTCAGTAATTGAATCTATTTGTGATCTACCTTCTGAGAATCTTGATTGAGTGCTTCCAATCAATGAGCAATGAAAAACCTTGAAAAAAGAAATCCATATATTATTTTCTCGTATGATATAAAAAATCTTTAAAAAATTTAAAAATATATATAAATAATTATCAAATAAAAATAAAATAAGACCATTATCTATGGGATACTACATTGACCATATTTTGTTCGAGTGCTTTAAGGGTGACGGGTTAGTGGCATGTTGCTCCTATCTTTAATGTCGTCGGGCTTCTTTTTTTTTTGTTACAGGCGGGCAATCACACCACTCTGGCACGAGTCAAACCCGAAAGATCAGAGTACAAAATTTGCTGCAAAATGACAGGGCAAGGAACATCAGACGGCCAAACCCACTGGCTAGGATGGCGGGCAACAGTGGAAGCGACCCAATCGGCCGCAGCATTGGCTTCACGATAAATATGACGAATCTCAATGGCACATGTAGCCTGAAGAGAGACAATGATATCCCTGATCAGGGGATTCAGAAGAGAATAAGAATCCCCATCTCGCCTAAGCCACTGGATAATCGTTAGGGAGTCTTCCTCAATAATCAACCGGCGATAGTCCAAATATCTGACAGCATGAGTGATGCCAGCCCATGCAGCCTGAAGTTCTACCATAGGGATCGAAATATCAATAGAGCTGTGACCCTCAACCGCAAGTAACTGACCCTCAACCCCCGAATGACAAACCCAGATCCAGCAGTACGATCGAAGATAGAGCCATCAAAGTTCACTTGACGTAACCCGGGGGTGGGGGAGAGACGAATACCGTAGAACGGTGCGCTACCGAAGCAGCAGGGGAGTCCCAGTGGCCAGGCCCATCATTATGAACTCCAGAATGACAGCGAGTGTACTCCTTAGAATGAAAGAGAGCACGGCAGATGATCCCCTAGGGTGAGACTGTCTCCTCAGCGAAGACAATCTGGTTTCCAAGTCAGCCAAATATGATAAGCCAAATAGGCAGATAAAATACCATGGAAATAGGGGCCACACCGGGTGGACAAACGGAGAGCCTACAGGAACGAAAGCCGGATAGGGCCCTCCACCAACCATGGGGTAAAATGAATCCTCTACCATATCTGAGACGCACGCGAACACAAGAATATAACATAATCAACAGATTCATCCTGTATCCCACATATCGAACAGACCACGATCAACCAGAGATAACAGGTAGGTAAGCGATCCCACATGAGCTTCCACAAAAAGATGAATCCCTTCCACAAAAAGAGCTGAAATCCTAGGGTACATTGGCAAACAAGAATCCCAAGCTCAGCCTCATCAGAGCAACCATCACCAAAGATCCAACATCAGAGCTGAGAAGCGTGAAAGACGCATGACCGTCAGATCCCTAATGCGGGGGACAGCAAGGAAGTTACATAATAGGATATTTTTTATTACATATATATATATATATATATATATATATATATATATATATATTCACACAGACGATTTACGTGGAAATCATGATATGATATGATGCATCAGGTCAAGCATCCCATCTAGACACAAGAGAGTCGATAATTGTACTGATTAGCAAGTAGCAATATCTCATTCCAAAAATACATTAAAACTCATTCAAAGTTCGCTTGAGTATGTCACTTTATGATGACACAGCATCAGGTTCCTGAAAGGTTTAGCAACAACTCCAAAAAAAAAAAAAAAAAAGAACAGAACCCGAAACTGATGCATGGTATGACAATCTACTCTCTCCATGTCAGGCCCACTTTTAACTGCTCATGCTATCCTCAAAAAAGGCAAACAAGCGATTCTATCAACCCCCAATTCTCACATTAGGAATTGCGAAGCAGAGAAACCTTCTGCGTGATCTCAGCAATATCTTCCATTTCCTTGTCGATCAACTGATTTAACTGCTCTTCTTGAGTTGCCGGATCTCCCTCCAGTTTGCCATCGACCCCGTCTGATTCCCCGCCGGCCTGCGACCAGAGCACGACAAAAGTCATGTCATGGCCATAATCATTAGGCACCTCAATCAGACGTTTTCCATTAGCCCCAGCATCTTTATCCAAGATATCACCTTTCACACGGTCGGAGATGCAGGCCCTAAAATTCTCCATGCACCCGCGATTCTCAGTGTCAAGGTTTAGATAGATGAGGACGTCCCAACACCTGTGGAACTGTTTCTTGTTGATCTTTAACTTTTGTCGCACTAATTCCATCACATTAGCTGGTGGTACGGATTTTAACTTGCAAGTTCTCTTGGATAGGTTGCCTGTCTTCAGGTAAGAGACAACTGAATCGATGGCTGGCATTATGGGCTCAAAAGCAAGCAAGCGGAGAGTGTCGATGCAGGCCCGGAGATACTGGAGGTAGTCAGAGGGCTCCTCGACTGTCACATCATATATGTTCTCAGATATTGCAACAGAATTCACAGCCTCCAGAAGACGACGGCCGTGGCCATGACCCTGATAAGGGGGCAACACCAATATCTGGAAACAAAACAAAAAGATAATGTAAACAAAATTACCAAAAAATTAAAGCTTTCACTGCCTTGGGATTTTTTTTTTTTTTTTTTTGCTTTTCTTTTCTTTTCTTTTCTTTTGCGCTGAATCAGAAGAAAACTACTGAATGAAAGTAGCCAGTAACTACAGTTGAACATACAAAACCATTCACTTGCAACTACCAAATTTCGTTTGTTCCCTCCCAACATCAATTGTTACTAGCTGGTATGTTCAGAATCTGTGAGCCCAATTCAGATGACAACACAAACTCAGAAGTGAGCCTTTCATATGCATGACACTGGTATTTATAGCATGCAAACATTACTGACGGTAAAACTTAACTCTGGAATTGAGGCAAAAGAATTAAGCATGCACACACACAAAAAAAGCCAACCAAAAGAAATAAAAATGCACCCTTCACATTCAATAAATTATATTGCAACGAAGAAGGTTCCTCCTAGCTAAGAGAAATAAATGATTATGCCGGTCTATTTCTAATAGATATCCGTCACATTTGAGAACATTTTGGCATTCCTTTCCTTTTGAAAATAAGGTCAGCAAGCGTCATCACCCATAAGGGCATTGCTAAGTTAAAAGGGTACAGGGTGGGTCCATATGTTTTTTTCATGGGCCAACTCATATGGACCTGCTGATTCGGCAGCGCAAAGAATCATAGAATCAGTAGTGTTTTTCCAGAAGGCCAGAAATACTATAAATGAGAAGACTTGGAGAGCAGACCTGGCTAATTCGTAAGCGTGTACTGTCAGGATAATGGTAGAAGCAATAGACAGTTGCAAAACCTAGTAGGTCGATAATGCTATCCCCTGATGGAACCATCTTTTTCACAATAAGAAATATCTCCCACCTTGGATCAGTGACATCAATTGGCCTGCTACCTAAACCAGGGAATTCACCTTTTAATTAATCTGATTTACTCAGGAAATGCAACAAATATATTTTCACAGATAATAGCACAATCTTAAAAAGTACCTTCAACAAGAAGCAGTACAAGAGGTACCAGACGACTGTAAAGCAAACCAACAGGCAAGCTGTGCAGTCCCATTCGAATGACCTAGTGAAAATAAAGTATCATCCATGTCAGTGATACCCAGATGCTTCAGAATTTAAAATTAGAGATTAATTAAAAATAAATTTCTCACATTATAAAATTCAACTGAGCAATTTAAGTTAACTAAAATAACAATTTAACAGCCGCAAGATTGTTTTTTTGAAAGATTTGCCGCTCAGAAAGTCGACAATGAAGAATGTCTAGCATTCACAGTGTGAAAGGCACCACACATGTTAATAGAATTTCTGAGTTGTGGTCCATAGCATAGCAGGAACATATATTGTAGCACCACTGTGTAGATCACTGAATATTAGTGTTATTGAAAAACTTCATACTGCTTAAACAATCAAAAAATCATCACCAGAACAGCTAGACATTGATCATTTAATAAATTTGTTGACCTTTAAAATTAGAAATATCTATTTTTATTACAAACCCAGATCTCATCGCATTAACTATCATAATCAGGTTATTTAATTGCAGTGAGAGAGCACCTCAATAGTAGAAAGCTCAGCATCCAAGCACACATTAGATGATCGCTCATCTTTACCCAAGGAATCAGAATGTAGGACTGTCCCATCTGACACAATATTTCTGCATCCAAAAATCCAGCAGAAAACCAAGCAAAGAATAATGAATTCGGATGCTACCAAGTAAAAGGAAAGCTGTGAGGTTTAAGTGTAGATGCAGGGAGCTACACCTGATGTAGTGACATTCTTTTGAAAATGTTTGAAGAAATTCTTCTTTCTCAATCAAAGATTCACCAAATATGCTCTATGGAGGGGCAAAAAAACAAGAACACATTTATCATGCTAGAAGAGAGAATCTGAAGATGAACCATCATTTCTCAGATCCATAATTTATCATGCTGTGAATTACCTGAAGAGCAATTTTCAGGTCCGTAATTCCTTTTCCTCCCTTAAAGAATTGACGGTAGTTAGAATTAGAATATGGGCCAAAAACAACAGATAACTTGAAAGAAAATTTAACATTATAACCTGTAAGCAGGCTAGCTGAAAGTATCATTTTCAGATTTACTAAACATTCTGAATGAAAATGTTTGAATTGTTTATCAACTCTTTTCTGCCAAGCAACTAACTTAGTCTTATACATTTAATACTGAAGTCCCAAAGTTCAAGCCAACTAAAACAATAAAAGTAATATCAGATCTACAACTTCATAACCTCAGATCACTTGAAACTTTCAGAGGGTGCGAAAAAAGAGCACAAAAGCATACCAAGAAAGTATTTACAATTTGAACAATAATGAATGTGATACCTGGCCCAGATACATTAGTCAGAGCCTAAGGCAGTAATAAATGATAAACTGGGCGTCGCCCATGCACCCTTTCATGGGCATGGCCCCCTGTATATTCCCTTATCCCATGTTTTTTTATTCAGGCGTGTGCTCCCCTTGGTCCATTCACAAAAGCCTCAAGCAGTGAAGGCACGGCCTCTTTTTCTTATGTGTGGATAATTTTCCATGCATCCTCCCTTCTCTCATCTCACGAAATCCCCTCTCTCTCTCTCTCTCTCTCTCTCTCTCCCAACCTCATTTTCTATACTTCAATTGTCGTATAATGGGATTAGGGCAAGCATAGAAATCTGAATTAGGAATCTTTCTTCTATAGGACGTCATGATTGAAGGTAAATTTCAAAGTGCCTAGAAAAATTTTGATGTATTCAATTAGCACAAAGAGGTAAGTATCATTATCTGCTCCCTTAAATTCTAAAAGAATTAATAAATTATATGCCTAATTATGATTCATATAAATTGGATATTAAATGAAAATGCCCTTGTGATATTTATGACACAAATTGTTGCTTTAAATTAAGATGGAGCTTCAATTTGAGATCGGTATTTTAATTGTCATATGAATTATATCTCATATAATAATTGATTGACGCGATTGTGCTAAACTGCTGCTAAAATGCACATGTTTATTAATAACTAGTCCCGTTAAATGCCCCATCACAAGCTCAAAATGTGACACAAGATTATAGTCTTGTCATGGGCCAGAAATATGGCAGCTTAGTCATGAGGCAGACGTGACCAACAGTTTACCAAAATAGATACTATATTTTGGACCATGAAAAATGGTTTGTTTATAATTAGATTGATAATTTGCTATACACTCATATTACCGAAATTCTTGGATGTTCATAAAATTTATTGCATACATATATAATTGGATTAAATTAACTTATACAAGTATATATTGATAGTGACTAGACTTTTGTACTCATTAATTACATTCTTATTTTTACAAATACCTCAACTTAAAGGCTGATGGGTTGTTATTTTGGGGAGGGTGTTTAGAAAAAAAAGGTTATCTATTCAATAATATAAAACTAAAATAAGACTTTTGAATAGAAAAGAGTTTTATAAATTAGAGTAGTTGTAAATTAAAATGGTTTGTCGGTAGTAAAGGATATTTTTATCTAGAATTAAAGTTTGTGGTAACCTAATGTTATTTGGATACTTATATTGGATTTATATTTTCTAAAGGGTTGAAATTACATCTTTTGATTAAATACCTAGAATAGAGTTAATAGCAGTTCTAATGAAATTCACAGCCTATAAATTTAGAGGTGAACATATAGTTTTATAAAATGTGCCTATATGAATTGATTACAAGAATTTTTGAAGGCCTTACATATTTCAAGAGACTAACCATCAAGGAATATGAGACCATGTCACATGCCCCAATATTTTGTTGTGAATAGGATTGGGGTGTGACAATGAAGTTCAAGTTTTGATAGAGGAGCGTCAAAAGAAGTCACACACACACTGACATGCTGTTTGGCATCATTTCATTTTTTTTCTATTTTTAGAAATAAGAAAATAAAAATTCTCCTTTATTTTGATCAATTTTTAAAAGATAAACATGTTAGGTAGAATCAATCATTTTAAAAAGCAAAGTAGGTTGAATGGTGGTGATAGCAGGAGGGCATGCCGATGTAGGAAAGGTGGCAGTAGCAGTGGCAGTTTTGGTGTTGAGGGGTGATGGTAGTGTGGCATAGGCGGCAGAGGCAATAATGCCAATGGCAGCATGGTTGAAGTGATAGTGATGGTGTGATGAAGGCAGCAGCGATGGAAGTGATGGCAAGGGCAGTGGCAGCAACAATACCAGCAAAGGCAGATAACAATGGTTATGGTGTTGACAGTCATAGTAAAAAATGAGTTTCCTATTTTTAAATTAATGAAAATATGGATTTCTTACTTTCATATTTTAAAAATAATGAAAACGGAACTGAGAAATAGAAAACAGGAACTAATAGCACCAAATATATTCTGTCTCAATTTCTGTGTTTTTGTTTCTAAAAGTAGAAAATAAAAAATCAGAGAGATGCCAAGCGGACCCAAAGATATATGAAAACAATGTAGCATTAGAATAGGAAATAACAAGTATTCTGGAATTAGTGCCAAAGGAACAAAATTATGAAACACATCATTCAATATAGCATCTACATAAGAGTCCAATCAACACATGTTCAGATAATCAGACTAATATGCATGTGGCTAAATCCTGATATGCATGCTGGCTAAATTGTATATATATTCCCCAAACAGTAAAATTGAGTCAATGATACTTACATTATGTGTACTCTCAAATGTAATCTCAGCATATGCATGAAAGGATACAATACTCAACCATATGTTGATCTGCAGAAAACAGTTCTAATGTAAAAAATCTATGTTCCAGGGGAAAAACTTAAAAACAGAGAAGGTGGAAGACATCTAGTTTTTTTCATGTGCATTTCAACAATGCAGAAAAAAAAAAAAACTTACAGTAGCATGAACAGTAATGAACCAATCGCAATTTTTTCAGTTGTTAGATCAGATCTAGTATCTAGCTCTATATAGTGTGATAGAAGCCTGCTTATTAATAACCATATGATCTGTCAAGATGATTTGATGTTTTGAGGGAAAGGCTGAGTCTTTTCTTTATCCTTTCAAATTTCAAAGTTCAAACATAATAATCCATGCAGAGAGAATCCCTTAATAATGAACCACTAAACTTTGAGTACCACAGTTGTAATTGTCATGTAATAGTGTATATTTTCAGATAACAGATATTTTGCAAAAGAGAAGATAACATGCTGCAGTTTAAGCACCTGAGATGAACAGGTTATGAGGAAAATGCAAAACTATGAGCACAAGCAAAGAAACGTCCAATTATCATGGGCCCGCTTTAGGACTCATCTTTTATTCATTCATATCATGGTCAACATTGACAGCCAGCTTTTCCACAGCCCCTTTCACACAATTCCCATCCATGTTAGTGAAAGAAGGTTTTGCTCCTCTTTTCTCAGCACTCTCTTTACAGGGCCTCCTTCCCTTCATTGCACATTCCTAAACCATGTTGGAACTAGCTCTATATAAATATCTATACACATATGCAGAAATTATCAAAGGTAAACATAAACAGCAAATAAACATATTGCTACAAAAAGGAAGATATTGCTTCACCAGGCAAGCATAACCAAAAAAAACAATATAATGATTACATCAATTCAAGGAAGAAGCAAGAAAATAAAATATCAGAGTGAGAGGCTTGCCAACAAAAAGAACAGAACTGTTTAAAACAAGATGCATAAGAAATAAAACATGGCAGAGTTTACTTAGGTTATGCATCAAAAATAATAACAAGTATCTAAAATGCATGCATGATCTTCATGTCTTACCTGTAAGTTTTTATAGCCATATATCTTTCCATCTTCGCCAAAAAAATGATTCAGGTCAAGTGGATCGATGCAAAAGCTGCTTGTTTTGCCCACTTCATTTTCTCTTTTTACTGTAGTCAGGCAATCAAACACTAAAACCTATACTGGTGGTAATAAACTGAAAGTATAAATAGCATTGTTTAGGTAGACCAAAAGCATAAAAATAAAAATTGTAAATATCAAGGAGTAGTGCTTGTGTTTGGCAAAATAATTTTGTAGAGATATGGGGTTACTCCATGACATGCTACAAGTGAGTCTCAATTTAGCTAAAAGAAGGTTAAGTTTTATTTCTCCAAGTAAAAAGTTATGCAAATTATCCTTTTTGCTGCTTGGCTATGACAAACTGCATTTTTTCTTCCAATTGTTCTATGGAAAATTTCAGCAATTCTCAAAATTTTTGAAGTGGTCAACAAATTATCACCTCAGCCTTGGCCTTTGCCAATTTAAGCATTTTCTAGAACCCATGAACAACCAAAACCAAGTAACTGTGTCCACAAAACTTAAAACCATTGGTACCACTTAGAATGGCTTAGAATCAAAGTGTTATTACTTGCATCAAAGTACTCTTTTAATTGATTTTACAAATAGTCATGCCAAGTTCCTAAGCCTCTAGTTAATAGGAGCCAGACACTAGCTTTGAAGAGCCAAGGTTTGTAATGACTGTTGACAATTTCAAAAGTGACACAGTAATACAACATATGATGTAAAATGTCAATTTATATCACTGAATTGACACTAACATCATAACATATGATGTCTTAGCTGAAATGTCACAGCCACACTGCGTATGGTATAAATAAGTGCCAATTAAAAACAACTGCATCTAATGATAATAGCAAAAGGTCCCCATCCATCCTCTTTCCCATTGTATGTGGACAAGTGGCTCCGTGCGCTCTAATCAAAGTTGCAAGAGACACTACAGTCCTAAGAATACATTGACAACAATTTGTCAAGCATCAAAACAACACAAGTTATATTGAGACTTTATAAGTCACTGCTTTTTTCATGTTTTTCCCCTTAAAAGTTAAAATTGGTTGTCCAAATATAACATAGCAACTCTCAACAAGGAAGAAAAAAATTGGGAAGATAAACAGAAATTGACAGCTTAATCAAAAGGACTATTACATGCAGGCATGCAGGTATGACTTTAAAAAAAATGATTAAGATGAAGTTTATGCATGATAAAGTTCAGTAGCTAAGACCTCAAAATAAACTTTATAACTTTTAAAAATGTTTTCTAGATCAGGCTGCCATAAAAATTAGCAGAAAAAGGAAAAGAGCATATACCAAGAAAAATTTTGATGCACTCATTTGCTTCAACTCCAGTATCTACAATGAAAAAGAAAAAAGCTCATCAAACTATGAAACATCCATTGAACCATAAAAACGATCAAGATAAGGATAAGACAGTGAAGCAAATAGGGTTTAAAAACACAGAGATTGGTGCCCCCGCTAACCGTTCAGGCAATTTGGCAGTGTTATCTAGAATGTTCATTGATAAAATGCTACATAACTAAATTCCGTTGTGTGTAAAAGTGAAATGTAATCTTACAACGGGTTTGAATAAAAATAGAAGTGCAAACAAAACATAGAGATACATGATATATCTGATGCAATAAATCATAGCAGTCCTACGGTATCAATTTTGCATATTAGGAAAGTCCAATCAGTTAACACATCACACATACAATGACTGAATTAAACATGGGTAACGGCAAAACTCAATCAGAAGACAAAATATATGAAACACATACTTGCACATATATCTTCATCAGAATGTGGTGCACAGGTGAACCTTAAGGAAGAAGGCTTAAAGGTCAAGCAGAAGCTTTAGTTGGGGAGAATATATGTCAAGACCTAATTTTACCTTAGCTAGACTAAGGGTCCAAAAGAACGGATGCCAAAGTGCCCAACCACATGGCTTGAACGAAGGCTGCTCATGAGTTGATGGAAAGGGATACCCACGGAAAAAAAAAAAAGCTAAATGCATCACTTCCAACATATGAAAGTCCATTATGATATGAGATCGTATTTAACCTGATCTCACAACAATATCAGTGGGCAGGCAGATGCACATTTGCTTTAATTAAAAGAATGCCTAAAGGCTTGTCTAGAGAACTCCAACTTGAAATTCTATAGTATTTGAAAACAATAAAGTTTTGAGTTATTAAGGGCCTGCCTGGCATGTACCATTTTCTTTTTTGGTTTATCTTGGAATTAATGAATATCACATGAAGATTGATGTAGAACATAATTCGTATCAAACTGTTGCTATTCCAAGTTATGTGATTTGCTCATTTCTGGGGAGAAAATTCTCAATTCACAAACCTTGAACATTTTCAGAAAACAATTCGAAAAAGCAAACTGGTTTCATTGTTTGAGGGACTGGTCCATCCCATTTTTCTTCTTTTCTTTTTTTGTAAACAAAAACAGAAAATGAAAGCAATACCAAAGGGTCACTAAACAAACCAACTGTTAGTCCCTATTTTAGATTAATGCGTACCAAGGGTATACAAATTTGAAAGGACGTATGTCATGACTATCAACAAGACAGTGCAGACCATAATCGAAATCAATGCAAGTCCCAGTATTTTTCTTCCCGTCAGTCATTCTAATTCTGGAAAATATTTTATTTTTACCCTTTTTTGTTTGAAAAACAATGCTTCAATATTAAAACACCCCACCAAGGTCACGCAGCATCATGATGGCACCAAATATACCGAATATCAACATCAATATCCAACAGTGCCCTCGGGGCCACTTGCAGAGCACCACTTAGACGCTTTCAGACGGAAACTACCATCCGAAGAAAAGAAACAAGAAAAAAGGTGACTATAAATTCAAACATAAACATTAAACCAAATTGGATAGTTGACAGCAAAAACAATATAAGCTAAAGTTGGCAGTTTCATCCGAAAACGATAGCTCTCCACGATTTTAATTCACAGAAAAGATAAATAAAATCTTGTGGAGCGGGAAAAAAAAAATCCAGAGAAAACCATGCAACAATAGTGGAAAGATTTGACTATAGCAAGAGTGACAGCTTTAGAGAGATTCTAAACTCTCTTCTAAACCACAAAGCGAACAAAATTATAAGGAAACAGCACAAAAAGCTAAGAAAGGAATATAGAGGCAAGGTCGGAAGGAGGGCTGAGGTGATGACCCCAAATTCAATACCGATGTTGACGAAACCGACGCGCCTTCGCTTCTTGGCGTCCTCCGAGATCTCCCCGCCCTTCTGCTTGAGTGCCATTTCCTCTCAGAGGGGAATCCTAGATTGGGTTAGGGTCTTGGAAGAGACACTGGACTAAAGAGGGGTTTAGGGTTTCGAAATGCCTCCGGAGATGCGGCGGGAAACGAGAGCGCGCGTATTAGATAACAAACAAAAGGGAAAAGAGAGCGGGAGCAAGCAAAGGGTTTTAGTTATAGTTGGAAGGGGTTTTGAAGGGCGGAGAGGATCCTGCTCGAAGGGAGCCTCTCTACGAGCTCAGTGACCCAGAACCGATCAGTGGATCCGACACTAATTTGTTGGTGCTCGAAAAAGAGGCGCATGAAATCTTAAGTTGCATCTTATTTGATTTGAATAAAATTATATTTTTGAAATTAAATGAAGAAATTTTAAGTTAATGAGATGAATTAAGGGCTGTGATCTATGGGTTCTAAAACATGTAATTTGAAAACGATTAGCTTAATCTAAAAATAGATGATTTTAACAATATTAATTTTTAATTATTTAATATATAGATTAAAATTTTTAAATTATATAAGTTTTTATATGTATATAGTTTAAAAATAATAAATTATACCTCATAACTTAAATCATATGTGCCAAGGTTTGATTCTAAATTTATGCTAAATACAACTTAAATTTGATATATATTTATACTGTATACTTTTATATATGTAATAAAATCTTGTCTGAGTGAAAACTAAAAAACTCTCTCATATGCTTCCTAGTTTTGGCCATAACTTTACCGCTAGAGCCACTTAAATCGTCTACTAGAGCCACTCGATTCATCCATCCACATCTGACTCTTTATCTTCTTTTCTCGACTTTGCATGAAAATGCTTGTTTAAATTTTTAATTTAAAAAAAAATATTCTATTCTCGCCTAGAGTATATTTATTAAATTAATAAAAATTATCAATACGCATACCAAATTATAACCATAATAGTTCATATAACCTTTCACATTCATCATTATTTTTAATCTCATATATATACATACATATACGAATATATTGTTGTTTCTTTCTTATTTAATATTTTATTGCCATGGTGATGGAAACTTTTGTTATAGTATAAGGTTTGCTGGGCCACCAAAGAAATATGCTACTCTCACCTGAGAGTATATTTGTTAAGTTAATAAAAATTATCAAAACGCATACCAAATCTTATTTATGATTACTCCAATATTTTTATCAATTCATCATAAATAATAAATAATTAATATAAAATATAATCATGGCAATCATGATCAATATGCAAATATATAATATTCATAAAATAAGCATCATGGAATGATAAATATTTTTTAATAAATATAATAAATTTTAAAAATAATCAATCACTATTCATCTTTCTAGATAAAATTACTAGAAACTAATTCTTAATTTTGAACACTTAAGGCTCCATCAACCTTCTTGATCCTTCTAACATTTGCATTCTTTATATTTTTAAACTATAGATTTTGTTGCCGTCGGGATCCGTCCTCCGACTCGGGCACGGTCGATCTCCTGGTCTGGGCTTCCTCCTGGGCGGACCTACACAGAAGTCCTCGCGCGAGAGGTTGGGGGTACCCTCCGCGGAAGACCCTCCGACGCTCAAGTCAGTGGGGGAATCGGTGATCAACAAAAAGGGAGAGGGATCTCTCCGAGGAGTCTCTCCAAGGGTACCGATCGGGAGCTCTAGGGGAGCGCCAACGAGCAGTGGGGGAGAGTGAGAAAGTGAGAGTGAGAGTGAGCCAGGGGCAGCGAGCGCATACCTGAGAGAATTTTGGAGTGTCGTATTTATAGGCAGTCACCTGGATCTTGAGCGTCTTCTGGAAGGTTCGAAAGTTGTTAGGATACGGAGACAAATCGAATCAGGCCGTTGTGGGGCCGGTGGGATCCGTATCTTGTTTGTTAAGGGATCGACGGCTAGGAGAACTCTTGTTGGCCTGAGATCTGGTAGATGCGTAGGTCCCAGGTAGCTGTATTAGGTCCTAGGCCACTCTTCAACATAATTCTTTGCCTGGGATTCTGTTACGATGGGTATAGGCTCTCCTGCGCCAGGTTCCGCGGAGGTGAGTATCGGATCGTGGATCGCTCAGGAAGGTCGAGCTATGGAAGCCCGGAGGAAGCCGAGCCATGGAAGCTCGGAGAAAGCCGAGCTATGGGAAGCTCGGGAAGACGGGCTGCAGAAGCTCGGAAAGCCGAGCTATGGAAGCCCGGAGGAAGCCGAGCTATGGAAGCTCGGGGGAAGCCGGGCTGCAGGAAGCTCGGGGAAGCCGGGCTGCAGGAAGCTCGGGGAAGCCGAGCTATGGAAGCCCGGAGAAAGCCGAGCTATGGAAGCTCGGGGAAAGCCGAGCTATGGGGAGCTCGGGGAAGACGGGCTGCAGGAAGCTCGGGGAAGCCGAGCTATGGAAGCCGGAGAAAGCCGAGCTATGGAAGCTCGGGGAAAGCCGAGCTATGGGGAGCTCGGGGAAGACAAGCTATGGAAGCCCGGAGGAAGCCGAGCCATGGAAGCCCGGCGAAAGCCGAGCTATGGAAGCTCGGGGAAAGCCGAGCTATGGGAGCTCGGGGAAGACGGGCTGCAGGAAGCTCGGGGAAGACGAGCCATGGGAGGCTCGGGGGGTCGCATGACCCGACGGTCCACGTTAGCCCAGCTTATTCCCCGGGGCATGTCATAGCGGGCGAAGGGACAGGGTCGGTCTTAGCCCTCTTGCACGATTATCAATGCAATAACGATTCTACCCTCAACAGATTTGATACTAAAAGACCTTCATTCACTTTATTTTTTGAAAGGTTTATTAAAGCAAGCAGGTTTCCAAGATACTAATCTCTTAAAATAAATAAATTTCTCAGTTTTAGTAGAATATCAATTCCTTTAAAAATTAAAAAAAATATTTATTAAATATTTAAAAATAGATTCTTGATTCCTAAAGTAAGTAGGTTTATAATGATCCCTTAAAACAAATGAACTTTTCAATTTTAGTAGGATTTTGATTTCTATACAAAACAAATATATAAATATCTATTAAATGTTTAAAAATAGATTATTAACTCTAAAAAATAAATAGGTTTTTTATTTTTCATAAAATACTTAAAACAAATAAACTTTTTAGTTTTAGTAGGATATTGATTCTTTTGAAAAAACTAAAGAGATAAATGTCCATTAAATATTTAAAAATATATTACTAGCTTCTAAAGCAAATGGGTTTTCTATTATTTACAAGTACCAATTTTCTAAAATAAACAAAATAAACTTCTCAATTTTAGTAGGATTCTAATTTTTAATAAAACTAATAAGATAAATATTTATTAAATATTTAAAATTATTGAATCCACATTGATTTTGATGATCATAAAATAATTAAGTAAATGGCTAATAAGTTTGGTGTGTAGTTACAGTGAAATGCATGTATTCATTAGTCATCAAGAAGAACATAAAATTCAAGCTCTTAACAATGTTTTTGGCTCTAGAAAAAAAATTTGAAGAAGAATAAGATTAAAGAAAGATAATTCAGGCCTTAAATGATAAAGATTTAGATGTTTGAAAATATATTCCATGAAGAAGAATTAAGATACAAAAGCTAGCACTCTTGGATTCATCAAAACAAGAAGTTTTTGTCCCTGAATTGAATTTTGGTGATTTGAAACTAGGTAGTCAACTTCCATGCTAGCTATTGAGATGAATTTAAGTGTTAGACTGAAATTATAGAAAGCATGATTCAATTAGTTGGCATGGTAGCCAACTAACATGAAAAGAATCCATCTCATACAAAGTAGTCGACTCTCGTGCCAACTACTAAGTGAAATCTGCATCACATACAAAAATTACAGAAGTCAGGAGCCAATTAGTTGGCATGGTAGCTAACTACTGTGGCAACTTACAGTGAACACAGTGAGGATAGTCGACATGACTATCCCAATGACAAGCTTTCAATGGCTAGTTCTGACATGTTTTAACCTATGCAATCTTCAATGCAACCACTTTCAATGGTCAAAAATGGCTAGTGAATATTGTAATCCTTCATAAGGCTATAAATATAAGCTCAAATAAGTGATTTAAAGGAGCTTTTATGAAGTTTTAAGTATATAAATAAAGGAAAAACTTAAGAAAAATTAGAAAAATTTCAACCTTCTTTGTTTCAATAGCTGTTGTGCTTTAAGAGATTCAAGGTCATTAAAAGCTCATTCAAAGTTCCATCAAATAACTCAAGAAGCTTCCTCAAGTGCTCAAGTTACAACATTCAAGAAGGAGAAGCTTATTTAGGAGGAGTCCTTCCATAAATTTATAAAGTATCATTATTGTTTTATTTGCTCACTTAGAAGCTTTTATACTCTGTATCATTTCCTGCTTATTTAAGTAAGTTGAAACTTGTCTTAGGTATGACAAACCCAAAATTGATGGTTTGTTTAGCCTTCTCGTACCGTATAAACAAGAAGCCAGCTAAGTTAGCCAGGGATTATAATCGTATGGAAAACGATTAGTGGAGTGAATTCCCAAAAGATTCTTGGAGAGTGGATATAGGTACAAGGTTGGCACCAAACCACTATAAATCTCTTGTGTTTATATATGATTGGCTTGTTGTGCTTAATTGCTCTTCACTTTATTTCACATAATATTTTCTGATCCTTGATTTAAAATTACACATACTTGCTGAGTTTTTAAAAGAATCCAATTTGCCCCTCCCTTCCTCTTGGGTTGTTCAACTAGGTAACAAAATAAATTGTTGACTCCTAGAATAAATATGTTTCTTACACAAATCTCACAAAACAATTAGACTTACCAGTTTTTATAGAATTCTAATTTCTTTAAGAAAATTAAAGATATAAATATCAATTTAAATATTTAAAATATATTTAATTCGNTATAATTCTAGAATGAGTCACCCTGATACATCAGAAGTTAAGATCTGCTGTAAAGAATAGGACATGGGTCGCCTGGCTTCCAAATCCATGGACCCGCATGTTGAGCAGCAAAGGTCGCCACCCAGTCCATCGCCGAGTTGGCCTCACGATAAGAGTGGCGGATCTGGGCAGAATCAAGCTCCCGCAACATAGACCAACAGTCCCTCAGAATCGGGTTTGAGGACCCATCAATATAGCTCTCCTCTAATAACCAAGAAATGACAGTCATAGAATCCCCCTCAATCATGATCTTGGGAGCATGGAGGATCCTAACAGCAAATGAGAGCCCTGCCCAAGCAGCACTGAGCTCCGACAGAGGAACTATTGAGTCCAGGGATCCAAAGCCTCCCGCTGCCAATAGATCACCCATCGGTCCCCGAATGATGAAAGCAGATCCAGCAGCTCTATCCCGGACACTCCCATCAAAGTTAATTTTGACATACCCTAGAGGGGGGGCTCCCAAGAGACGAAAACCGTATGACGGTTCGCTGTCGGAACAGCAGGGGAGCCCCAGAGGCCAGAGGAGTCAAAATTAACACCATGAAGGCACGGGCACATTCCGAAGACAATAATCTAATCTGCCTCACAATCCTGTGAAAGGAAAACCTGTCGTCGGAGAATATGATCTGATTCCTCGAGAGCCATATAATAAGCAGTAACAGACCAAAGACCACGCTTGCTCATAGGACCGCTCCGGATGTCCTGAAGGAAAGATGATCGCGAGAAAGCCATTACCTCCAGATCCCTAGGATAGCCCATAAGAGCCAGATCCTTCTTGCTCTAGAACAACAAAATATAGCATGGTCCACAGATTCATCCACCTGCCTACACAGAGGACAGATGGTTGAATAGACAGGCCCCTTCGAGAAAGAAGGAGGCAAGTAGGAAGACAGTCCCAAAGAATCTTTCAGATGAATAACTGAACCCTGGGGAGCACAGGAAGCTTCCAAATCCAAACTGCATCCTCCGTATGCTGAACATGCGGCCTGTATATGTCCATAAGATCCCTAATGGGAGCCTTGGGAAGACAAGATCGCTGCCAAACCCTGGAGTCAACAGAGGAATCAGGTAAAAGAGTATCGAGAGAATCCGACGAGAAAGCTCCTCCCCAAAAAACCGGGTCACCGAGGGTATGTGCCATGAATGGGGGTTTAAGGAGATAAGATCCTTAACCATAAGATTAGGGGGAATATCCATGTTAATAAAGGAGGGCCACCGCATAAGGGGGAGCTCAGAAATCCAGGTATCATTGACAGCATCAATTGACCAGCCATACCAATCATCCATGAGATATTGTGCATAATGAGCTGACTATGTCTACAAATCTCCTTCCAATAGGAAGAGGATCCACGGGTGGTATAATAATAGAACCAGAAACCCAGTCACCGTATCTCGCATGCATCACAGAACTCCATAAACTATGAGGCTCCAAAAGGAAACGCGAGGCATGTTTGGCAAGAAGAGCTTCTCTTCTAACAATCAAGGACTGAATCCCCAGTCCACCTTCATTAATAGGCATGCAGACCTTGTCCCAAGCAACTAGATGAATACCATGTCCCTCCTGCGTAGAAGCCCAAAGAAAATCTCTGAAACATCTCTCAATCCTCCTAAGACAAGTGATCGGCAGAATGGCATTCGAAAGGAGATACACATGAAGAGAAGAGAGGACAGAATGAATGATAGTGATCCTAGCCATCATGGACAGACTAGTCATCTGCCACCCCTCAATACGCTGGCGGACCCGTCGCTCGATCTCTGCAAAGTCAGAATAGCGAGCCCGTCTACCAGTAATGGGGATCCCCAAATACTTGAAGTGATCCATCCGAGTAGTGATACCTGATAACTCCATAATGGCCTCCCTAGTAGATCTAGGGGTCTTAGGGCTAAAGCAGATAGCAGACCTAAGAAAATTTACCCTCTGGCCCGACGCCTGATAGTAACTGCAGAATAGAATGAAAAGAAGCATCATTATCAATAGAAGCCTAACCCAGAAGAATACAGTCATCAGCAAAAAGAAGATGAGAAATCCGAGGGCCCTCTCTCCGGCCATGAATGGAACAATCCGATGCTCCTGCTGAGCAAGATGAAAGGCACGAGAAAGATCGTCTGCGGCAAGAATAAATAACAAGGGGGATAATGGACATCCCTGTCTCAAACCCACAGAAGAGTGGAAAAATTCAGTAGGGCTCCCATTGATGAGCAAGAAAAGGAAGGCCTCAGAATACATGCCATAATCCATTCAATAAAAAGATCATCAAAACCGAACTCCTGAAGGGAGCGCTTCAGGAAGGCCCAGCTCAGTCTGTCATAAGCTCTCTCCATATCCAGCTTCACCGCCATGAGACTTCTTCTCACAGGGGCTCTTTGAAGATCATGCATGAACTAAGCAATGAGGACGTTATCCGATATGGAACGCCCTTTAATAAAAGCCCCCTGCTCTATAGAAATAAGACGGAGGATCACAAGCCGAAGACGGCCAACCAAGAGGCGAGCACAAACTTTATACAGCGTAGTGCAAAGGCTAATAGGTCTGAAGTGCTGCGGAAGAGAGGCGTCGGACTGCTTGGGCACCAACGTAACAAGAGTCCGGTTCCATTCCAAGGGAATTTGCTTCAATTGGAAGACAATTTGAATGGCCTGAATGACCTCTTGTCCAATTATGTCCCAATAGTGGCGATAAAATAGAGGAGGAAAACCATCAGGCCCAGGAGCCTTGTCCGGACCGAGCTCCCAAAGGGCCACCCGAATCTCCTCAGCAGTGACTGGTCTGCAAAGCTTTTCATTGTCCTGTAAAGAAACCCTTCTGGAATCAGGAACCCTGACCACCGGTTCCCCAACACAGAGGAATCAGCCCATCTGGATTGAAAGAACTGGAGAAGCATATCCCGAATAGAATGGTAATCCTCCTGACCACCCCTCCGTATCAACTAGTCTCCGAATCTGTTCACGGCCCGGCGCTTTAAGGTAGCCTGATGGAAGAATCTGGTATTACGATCCCCCTCACAGATCCACTGCGCCCTAGACCTCTGTTTCCAGTACATCTCCTGCTGGCGAAGCAAGAGTGGTGACGAGCAAGCAATCCCGCAGAGAGAAAAGGTCCGAATCCAAAAGAGATCCATCGAGATCCTCCTTACCCTGAAGAACAGTAATATCAGCTTCCACCAGATCAATTGTCTATCCAAGTTCCCCACTTCAAACCTATTCCATTTGGAAAGACGTTGTCCGGCCACATAAGACGACGAGAGAGCCGGTATATAGCATTGCCCCTGATTGGAAGATGCCAAATTTGAGTAATAATGGACCGAGCCCCTGAATGGACTGTCAAAAATGCTCAAATCTAAACTGTCTAGGCTGGTGCACATCACCTCAGTAGAGATCAAAATGGCAGTGATCCGAAGCAATCCTGGGCAAGTGAGATACAGAAACCGCAGGATGCATGTGAAGCCATTGGGCGTAGCCAAAGCTCTATCGAGTCTCTCCCAAACACGAGCTGAGCCCTGACGGTTATTACACCAAGTAAACTGGGTTCCAGAATACCCCAAATCCATCAGATTAGAAGACCGAATAAAGGAATTGAATTCATTAATATCAGCTGAGGCCGAAACCCGTCTGCCCCATGTTTTTCCTTAGCCTCAGTGATACAATTAAAATCTCCCGCAACAATGACTGGGAGACCTTGATTAAGGAGGGAAAGCAGCTCAGCCCAAAGGATTCGTCTCTCTCTATAATCCGTACTGGCATAAACCGCCGAAAGCAGCCAGGGGTCAGAGGATCCCATAGAGATAAGAAGACAATCTGCTGGTTGCACTGATGAAAAGCCTCAACCGAAACAGCAGAATCACGCCATATGGCCAATATACCCCCCGACATCCCTTCAGCCTCCACCGCATACGAAGACCAAGATCGGAAGATCTGTCTCCGAAGCCGGGCCAGAGTATCTCCCGACAATCTGTTTCAACAACACACATATATCAAAATTATATAATTGCATCAATCTATTAAAAGAGGATCGAAAGGAAGGCTTTCGAGCTCCTCGAGTATTCCATATAAGAATCTTCATTAATTACTGGAGGAAACTGGGACCCCTCCCTGGTCCTCCATCATAACCATATCAGGAAGGCACTGACTGGCAAGGGTGCCCCCATCAGTCATCATTCGAGAATCAGTCTTCGGTCCATCCGCAACAACATCTAGATTGACAGCCCGGATAGACTGCACCGAGGGTAGTGAGACCGAGTGCCGACTCATAGATTCTTCACCTGAGTCCACCACAGTCACGCCAACATTCATCTCAGCGCTGGGCTGACTCACCTCCTGATCAACTCCAAAGAGCAATGCGATAATGACGGGTTGACAGGAAAATAATGAGCAGCCTCAGTACTCTTTGGCAAAGCAACTTTACCTTTGCCCTTCCTTTTAACAGATTTGGGATTAGTTCTCGGAGCAGGACTCTCAACAGGTCTAGCCCTTTTCAAGGGGCCCAGAAAAGCGTCCCCGCTACCTTGATCATTACCACAAACCACACTCAATTTGGGAGAAGAGAAAGGATTGGCAATTGGCTGAATTAATTTGGATCCAGATTCAGCAACTCTGACCATTTTTCCTTCCTTCAGCTTAAGCTTCTCAGAAGCTACAGTAACGGCACGGGAGGAAAAAACCGGCACTGTGCCGAAAGCTAGAGAAGCCTCCGTCCCAGACTTCTGCTTCTCACCACCAGAGTCAGCGGGGGATGCGTCCGAGACAATCACCATCTTCGTCGACGGTGGCACTTTCCAGCGGGCGACCTTAACCGGCGTCCTCCAATCGTCGACAACAGTAGCCGCGCCCGCTGCTTATCCTTAACCATCTGAGGCACTGAATCACAGCCGGACGCAACGGGACTAGGCTTCGAAGTAGGCTTCTTCCTCATCTCCCTCAACGATCCAGGGACATCCCGGCGTTGACGAACAGCAGTCAACCAGGCTCCGAAAACAGGGGACGATGAATCATCGTCCTTACTTGACCCACCCGGCACAGAACACGGACCCTCCAAATGAAGCGATCCGAGCTAGAACAAAATCCTTCAAGAGATTCGTAAACAAACTGCTGCCAGAAGGGAAGATTGATGCCCTGAACACAAGTACCCGGCCGAAGTGAACGCCGGAGATCCACCCGCACACAAACTCTGGCAAACCCTCCTCTGCTCTTGGCCAGAGTCGACAAATCAACACAATGGAAATGGCCAGCCGTCTCAGTGATCACCCTGAGGAAATCCTCCTTCCAAAATTCCAAATTCGGTAATCGCAGCCAAATCAGGGCAAAGGGGGTGGCATCCGCAGTCGGAACGAACTCCGGCTTCCACCTTTCATTGCGATAATTTATCCATTGATGATCCATGGACGATTCATCACCAGATCAGCAGCCTTCGGGTCTTCAAACCGGAATATATGGCATCGAAAAGCCAGGCTAATAGGTTTGATATCTCCCTGAATTCCGGCACGGCGAAACTCCCTAACATATGCCTCCACTGGAACCCATTTCATAAACGAACGAACAATGAGCGCACGCGACTGCCACTCCCCCATCTCAGACTTCAATTCGTCTATCGGAACACTGACCACCTCCAGAAACACAGATTCCAGACGCGAAACTTCAGCCGGCGCCGGAGACGACGAGACCCAAAAGAACCCTGTAGAGCTGGACTTCTGCCCAGCAGCACGGACCCCCCACCTCCATCAGTCGCCATAGATGGCAAGGAGACAGCAGAGAAGAACCTCAACAAGATCCGCAGCCGGAGACGAAGACGTTCGCCGGAGATCAGCACAGACGGGGGCCGAGCACGAATCGCAAAGCAAACAAGCAAACAGAAGCCGGAGACCTCACACGCACGAACCTCAAAGCACGAGCGTTGTAAAATCGTTTCTGCTAGTTGGGTTTGTTTAGCTAAAAATTTGCATATTCTTATTTAAGTCCTTGGGATAGCTATAGAGTAGAGCCAACAGCATAGACATTATCACCTATTTAAGATAGTTATTTTCTAAGATACAAGGACAATAGCTTAACATAAAAGAAGAAGAAAAGGGGCCTTAATCAATGCTAGAGAGCACATGCCCAGCTCAACCATTCTCTTTTATATCCTTGCATAACAATTTATGAATATGTTGTTTTAAAATTTTGCTAAAGATACCACCATGCAACCCTATGTTTCAATTAAAGCGGCTCATACTAAATGGTAAATGGTGGTGCTAAGATAACAAATAACCCCATCTCCAATAAACAGCTACTATAAAATATTAAAATACAGTTAGTCCGCACGAAAATTGCAGTTATAAGAATCGGGCACTTCATATGTGGTCCTTCAACCTTAAGCATTGCTGCTTAGGCACCAAATCTTTTTCATAACATTTGTCCCGTTAACTGCCGCCTGTTATAATGCCACTATTCGTTGTAAAATGTTTTATAGCACCTAAGACCGTTCAATTAGGCACATGGTATGGATTCAACATGACGCTTCGTTGGTTCGCTTTGCCGGTGCTTTACTACTGGCACCAGCGGTTGATTGTTATCGGATGGTTTCGAGAAGGATGGGCATGTAATAGATGCATTGGACTTGCGATGACAACATGTACGATGACTCCTCTTCGAGGGCTCAACGGCACCGTTATTTTGTTGTGACATATTTTTGAAGTAATGGCATTATTTTCTCAGGTAATGCATTATAATTACCATTATCTTTTTATCTTTTTCCCATGATAATGTATAAAGTAATGGAAGGGCTCCAAAACCGCAATGGTGGCTGTTGCGGGGTAAAATCGCTATTGCATAGATAACCGTGCAAGGGGTTAGGATCAGCCCTGACTCCCACTCGCTGCGCGGTGCCCGCAAGAAATGAGCCAACCATTATACCTCGGTGGATCGAGGCATCTTAGCCCCTCGGCGAACCAAGGATTCCCCGGGTACAGATTACGTCTCTATGTCTCTATGTCTCGGTCCTAGTCCGAGCGATCCCTATCTCTCGGTTCTAGCCGAGCTATCCATATGTCTCGGTCCTAGTCCGAGCGATCCATATCTCTCGGCCCCAGTCTGAGCGATCTCTATGCCTCGCTAGCCGAGCTATCCATATGTCTCGGTCCTAATCCGAGTTATCCCTATCTCTCGGCCCCAGCCCGAGCGATCTCTATGCCTTGTTAGCCGAGCTATTCATATGCCTCGGTCCTAATCCGAGCGATCCATATAACTCGGCCTACCCGAGCGATATCAACACCTCTGCGGAACCACGATGACCGAGCAAGGATCCACATAGGCAATCACGCCTATACTACCGGAAACGGCTTAGAGCCTATATGATCGCTGAATCTCAAAGCGTCGGATAGCCCCCTTTGGCCATCGATCCTCTAATCAACACCTCTCAGATACGGATCCTACCGGCCTCACAACAACCTAATTCGAATCAGCCTCGAATCCTAACAACTTCCAGACCTCCTATGACGCACTCAAAGAGTTAGGTGATCGCCTATAAATAGGATAGTTATATATTCTCTAAGGTAAGAGAGGCATTCTTGACGCATTCTCATTACTACTTTCATTCTATCTATGCTCACCCCTTTCCGCCATTAACGCTCTACTCGGAGCCCCCAAAAAGCCACCCTGGATGGACTCTTCAGCGAGAACCTTCTCCCCATATTTGTTCATTGTTGATCTCCACTGACTTGAGCATCGAAGGGTCTTCCGCGGAGGGCCACCCCCAACGCCTCTAGCGTGAGGACTGTTTTGCAGGTTCGCCCAGGAGGGAGCCCAACCTGAAGCTCGACCGCGCCTGAGTCGGAGGATGGATTCTAGCAACAACAAATTGGCGCTAGAGGAAGGGCCTCAAGTCCCATAAACTTGAAAAAAAGGAGATAAGGATCTTGATCTTGAAGATAACCCTCTAATGACCAATCGAAGAAGGGCTACTTCTGAAGCCTGGGACTAGGTCGCCTCCCAAAGACCTGATCCGGTGAGCAGTGTGGCACCGCCGCCACCACCAGTTGAGACTCCATTGCCACCAGCGGCCCCAGTGACCCAGGACTAGTTTGCCACACTGATCCAGCAGGTCCAGACTCTGACCCATCAGATTCAAGGACGCCACGAAGCTCTCTGTCCAGCTGCTCCTGCTCTGCACCTTCCTGAGAAGGCCACGGTCCCCATTCTCCCAGCAATCTCTTCTTCCGGTCCGCATGGAGTTGCAGACTCCCCTCATCGTCCTAAGGGAGTTAGACAAGCTCCGCAGGAGGTCCGCGACAAGGATCTCCCTAGATCTCGGCGGGCCCGGTCCCTTTCTTCGATGTTCTCTCACCATGACTCGACACCGTCTCCACATTCTCCTCACCTAGCTCCACCTGCTATTCCTGAGGAGGAGATCCGCCAACAGATCCAGGAGATGCGCCAGGAGTTGGATGTTGCAAAGCAGGCCCATCCACTTCAGCATAAGGCGGAGCAGGGCATTCCATTCTTCAAGGAGATCATGGGGGAAGTGATTCCCTTCCATGTCAAGCTACCCGCCATCGAGCCTTATCACGGATCTTCCGATCCCGACGACCACCTTAGTAGCTTCCAGTCGATCATGATGTTCCATGGGGCATCAGATGCGATTTTCTGCTGCGCCTTCCCCTCCACCCTTAGAGGGTCCGCTCGAACCTGGTGTAATGCCTTAAAACCAGGTTCCGTTGGCTCATTCGACGAGTTGAGTTGCCTCTTCATCAGCCAGTTCGTCAGTAGCCATCGTCACCGACGGAGATCTGATTTCCTCTCCGAGATTAAGCAGAGAGAGGGGGAATCCTTGAAGAACTATCTCGGTCGATTTAACACGGTCATGCTGGAAGTGGATCACCTTAACCATGAGGTGGCCATGTCCACCCTAGCGGGCGGAGTGTTAAAGGAGAGTGACTTCTACCTGGCGTTAGAGGTCAGCTACCCTCCGAACCTCTCCTATATGATGGCCCTGGCGGACAAGTATGCCAAAGTCGAGGAATCACGGAGGACTGCCCGCACTGAGCTGGCAAGGAAGAAGGAGTCCAAGGGCTCGACAAACACCGATGTATCCGTCAGCTGAGCCCACCTCGCCGCCAAAGGGTTCCTCCGCCGTCGTCGAGGAATCGCACCCGGAGCCCGCCTAGGAGGTTCAATCGGTTCACCCCGCTCACTGCTCCGAGGGCACAGATCCTCATGGAGATAGAGCGCCAACTCCCTCAACCGCCTCCTCTCTGAGGGAATGCGATCCGGAGAGACCCCATAAAGTACTGTCGCTACCATCGGACTATGGCCACGACACCGAAGAATGCTGGCAGTTGAAGAATGAAATCAAGAGGCTCATCTAGCGGGGCAGACTGAACCAATTCAGGCGAGCGCCCGAGCCAAGAAAAGGGGGTAACCGCCAGCCCGAGCCTCAGCAGCCTCCTCCTTCAAATCCCCCAATTGTTGGCCACATCAACATGATCGAGGCAGTCGGTAGTCCGTCAGGCCAGCAGAATGATGAAGAAGATTCGGCACCAAAGAGAGCATGGACTGATAAGCTCTCCTTCTTCGATGATGACCTCTAGAAGATACAGTTCCCGCATGATGATGCGCTGGTTGTATATCTCAATCTAAAAAATTAAGATGTAAGCCGGATTCTTATTGATAGTGGGAGCTCTGTCAATGTTCTGTACCTCGATGTGTTTGTGAAAATGAAACTGCTCATGGAGAGTCTCCGAGCCATGGACTCCACCCTAATGGGGTTCACCGACGATGTTATTACCCCAGAGGGGGTCATGACCTTGACGGTCCGGGCAGGAACTTGGCCCTGTGTTGCCACTGTTCACACTGATTTCCTGGTTACCAAGCTTTGGTCGCCCTACAATGCGATCTTTGGGAGACCCGGCCTAATGTCCCTTAGAGCTGCTGTCTTCATCCCGCATCTAGTCATGAAGTTCCCTACCGAGCAGGAATTGGGGTAGTTCGAGGAAGCCAAGCTATGGCTCGGCAATGCTTCGTCACCAGCCTTCAGTCCAAACTGCCCGAGGTTGATGGGCTAGACGCTCGGGAGGATTTTGCCGAGCATCGAGGAGAGCCAACCGAAGATCTAGAGGAGGTACCGCTGAACGAAGCCCGGTCCGACCGAACTATAAAGATCAGGTCGCTACTGAAGGGGAAACCTCGGCTGGAGCTGATCGACTTTCTTCGAAAGAATGCTGATGTCTTCACCTGGTCTGCTTCTGATATGCCGGGGATCAGCCCAGACGTCCTCATCCACCGTCTCAAATGGATGAGATGTCCCAGCCCATTAAGCAGAAAAAAAGGAGCTTCGCCCCCGAGCAACAGAAGGCTATTAAGGAAGAAGTCGACAAGCTTATCAAGGTGAATTTCATTCGGGAGGTAAACTATCCCAGCTGGCTATCAAATGTTGTTATGGTGAAGAAGTCGAACGGCAAGTGGCGGATCTGCATCGGCTTCACCAACCTCAACAAAGAATGCCCGAAGGACAGCTTCCCTCTCCCCAGATCGACCAACTTGTAGATGCTACTTTGGGTCACCAGATGCTGGCCTTCATGGACGCCTATTCGGGCTAGAACAAATCCGAATGGCGCCCGAGGATGAAGAGAAGACCGCCTTCATAACCGACCGAGGTACTTATTGTTACCATGTCATGCCTTTTGGTCTGAAAAATGTAGGTGCTACTTACCAAAGGCTAGTTAACAAGGTCTTTAAGGAGCAAATCAGGCCATAATATGGAGGTGTACATCGATGACATGCTGGTCAAAAGCAAAGAAGCATCCTAGCATATTGAGAATCTCTCGGAGAGCTTCGCGATGCTCCGAAAATATTGAATGAAGCTCAACCCGACTAAGTGCGCCTTGCGTCAATTCTGGAAGTTTCTAGGCTTCATGGTTTTCCAACGAGGCATTGAGGCCAATCCGCAGAAGATCTAGGCCCTTCAGCAAATGGCGCCTTCAGCGTCCGTCAAGGAAGTCCAGTGCCTAACTGGGAGGATCGCGACACTCAACCGCTTCGTGGCTTGGTTAGCCGAGAGATGCCTCCCTTTCTTCAAAGCTCTCCGATCAGCTAAGAATTTCCAATGGTCTCCTGAATGTCAGAAATCGTTCGAGGACCTCAAAAGGTATCTCGGCTCTTCACCCCTCCTCAGCAGTCCAAATCTGGGGGAAATGTTGTTCCTATACTTAGCAGTTTCGGAAGGCGCTATTGGCTCAGTATTGGTCAGAGAAGAGAACAAGACCCAAAAGCCAATCTATTATGTTAGCAAACTACTCCGAGACGCCGAGACAAGGTACACCCGGATCAAGAAGTTGGTTCTAGCCTGATAATGTCGGTCGGAAGCTAGGAACGTATTTCCAAACACATTCTGTGACGGTCCTGACCGAACAACCCATCAAAGCGGTGGTCCATCGTCCGGAGACATCAGGGAGGATGACCAAATGGGCCGTCGAGCTAAGCGAGTATGACATCCGATACCAACCTCGCCAGGCCATCAAAGCCTAAGTTCTAGCTGATTTCCTCCTCGAATGCACTATCCCCAAGGATGGCTCCACTCCGGACTCCTCTGAGCACCCGAGATCTAATGCCCTGTGGCTGCTCCACGTTGACGGATCATCTAATGCCAATGGCTTTGGTGCTGGCTTACTCCTCACCAGCCCAGAGGAGGCAACCTTCGAATACGTCATCCGCTTCTCCTTCTCGGCCTCCAATAATGAAGCCGAGTATGAAGCTCTGCTCGCTGGACTTCGAATTGCCCGTGACCTTAAAGTGAAGAAGCCGAATGCCTTTACCGACTCTCAGTTGGTAGCTGGTCATGTGCAGGGCGAGTTCGAGGCCCGGGAGCCGAACATGATTCTGTATCTTCAGGAAGTGTGGGACTTACTTTCCCATTTCTCTGAGTTCGAAGTCATTCAGATCCCAAGATCTGAGAATGCACACGCCGACCTATTGTCCCGGCTGGCAATCATAGAATCGATGGATTCCGAGTGGAAGTTTCCCTTAGAGATTATGGAAAAGCCCAACATCGCGGAGGCTAACCGAGTGATGCAGGTCAAGGCCGAACCATCCTGGTTCGACCCCATATTTAAGTATCTGAAAGAAGGGTTGCTCCAGCCGACCGAAGGAAAGCAAGAAAGCTGAAGTTGCAGGCCACCCATTATGTGTTGATCGATGATCAACTATATAAGCGGTCCTTCTCCATGCCGCTGCTTAAGTGCCTTCGCCCATCTGAGGCTGATTATGCTCTTCAGAAAGTACATGAGGGAATTTGCGGCAGCCACCTGGGAAGCCAATCCTTATGCCATAAGGTGCTGTGCCAGGGTACTATTGGCCCACCATGCAAAAGGATGCTGTCGATCTCGTTTGAGCTTGTGACCCTTATCAGAGGCATTCTAATATTCAGAGGCTCCCCTCTGCCAACTTGATCCCTATTTCCTCTGCTTGGCCCTTTGCTAAGTGGGGAATGGACATCCTTGGCCTGTTTCCCCTCGCCATGGGATAGAGAAAGTTCTTATTCGTCGCCATTGACTACTTCACCAAGTGGGTTGAGGCCGAGCAGTTGCCCAGATAATCGAAGCTCGGGCTAGGGACTTCGTGTGGAGATCCATTATTTATCGCTTTGGCCTCCCGCATACCATCATCACCGACAATGGCAAGCAGTTTGATAACCCTAAGTTCCGAGAGTTCTGTGAGGAGCATGGAATCTTTCACCGCCTTACATCAGTCGGGCATCCGTAAGCCAACGGAGAAGCCGAAGTAACTAATCAGACCCTACTTCAAGGGATCAAGCCTCGGCTTGCCAGAGCCGAGGCAGATGGGCGGACGAACTTCACCACGTCCTATGGGCCTACCGCACCACCCAGAGAGTTCCCATAAGCGAGACTCCGTTCCGGATGGCCTTCGGCACAGAAGCCATCATCCCCGTGGAGATAGGGCTCCCCTCTCCACGGGTGAAGAGCTACTCGGAGAAGACTAACGATGAACAGCTCCGCACCAACCTCGACCTGGTGGAGGAAATCAGGGAGAAAGCTTGGATCAGAGTAGCTGCCTATCAACAAAGAGTGACTCGCTATCACACCTCCAGAGTTAAAGGGAAATCTTTCTCGCCCAGCGATCTTGTCCTTCGGAAAGCATCCATCTCCAAACCACTGGAATAAGGAAAGCTGTCTCCAAATTGGGAAGGCCCCTATCAAGTGGCGGAAGTCATCGGTCCCGGTACCTACAAGCTCCAGGATCTGAATGGAAAATCTATTCCCTGGACATGGAATTCAGACAATCTCTACGTATACTACCACTAGGGTATGCTTTCTATAGACTTGCTCCGTTTATAGTTTTGGCATCTTGTTTCTATGGTCCGCGGCATGATCGCTACAATCATTTTTCCAAAAGTTATAATAAAAAATAGATGCTGCTTACCAATTCTCGGCACGACCGAGCTGCCTTCTTGAGCAGAAAATCTTAGTACCTTGGCTGGGCCGAGTCCTATTCCACAAAGACTCGGTATGGCCGAGCACTCCTGGTACGTCTGGAGGCCAAGCTAAATCTCCATACCTCGGCTGGGCCGAGTCCTATTCCATAAAGACTCGATATGGCCGAGCACTCCTGGTACGTCTGGGGGCCAAGCTAAATCTCTGTACCTCGGCTGGGCCGAGTCCTATTCCATAAAGACTCGGTATGGCCGAGCACTCCCAGTATGTCCGGGGGCCAAGCTAAATCTCTATACCTCGGCTAGGCCGAGTCCTATTCCACAAAGACTCGGTATGGCCGAGCACTCCCAATACGGCTGGGAGCCAAGTGATCTGCAAGCCTTCGGCTGGATTGAGCAGCTTACAAGCCTCGGTCGGGCCAAACAGCGTAAAAGCCTTCGGCCGGATTTGGGCAGCTTACAAGCCCCGGCCGGGCCAAACGGCATAAAAGCCTTCGGCCGGATTTGGGCAGCTTACAAGTCCCGCCGGGCCAAATGGAGTAAAAGCCTTCGGCTGGATTGGGCAGCTTACAAGCCCTGGCCGGGCCAAACGGGGTAAAAGCCTTGGTCGAGTTCGGGCAGCTTACGAGCCCCAGCTGAACTGAGTGATCTCCAAATAGTCTTCGAACCTCGGCAGGGCTGAGCAATGTTTCCCGTGCCATGGCGCCACCAGGTATACACTCTATGATCCCCAAAGCCTCGGCCAGGGCCCGAAGTGCATCTCTTATTATTAAAAGCCTCGGCCAGGGCCTGAAGTGCATCTCTTATTATTAAAAGCCTCGGCCAGAGCCGAAGTGCACCTCTTATTATCAAAAGCCTCGGCCAGAGCCGAAGTGCATCTCTTATTATCAGAAGCCTCAGCCAAAGCCGAAGTGCATCTATTACTATCAGAACCTTTGGCCAAAGCCGAATCGAATTTCTTGTTAATCTTTGAAGCCTTGGACAAAGCCAAGTGGCCCCGACGATTCTGCAGTAACAGCAAGGCCGGTTAATTTCTCAGACATTTTAGCGCAACTGATACATCTTATCATACTTCGCGCAAATAAGCAATCCCTCTCTCTGCCCATCAGTAGAGTTGTGTAAGTCATCCTCCTTAGGGAAAGACCTACCTTGTGAATCGGCAAGATCGCTCAGGTCTCTCTCTAACTTAATCAGAGACCAGTGCCTCCTCTGAAGGGGGTCAAACACTATGAAAATGCCTAGCGAAGGCAGTGCTATCCAAGCACAATCGAAGGTCTACAAGCCGAGCATGACTCGGTACGCCTAAAACGAACAAGACTGCATGGTCACGCCAAAAGGGAAAAGCAAACATCTGCAAACATTTGAAAAAGGAAGAATAAAAAACTTTCTTTATTCCATTAATCGACGAGAAATACAACCTTGAAGAGGCATTACAAGCGCACTACAGAGAAGGAAGTAAAAACAAATGGATTAAAAAGCAGCTTTGGCCTTTAGTGTCGCTGCAGCATCCAAGAAATCAGAGAAATCATATGACTCCAGTTGAGTCACTGATCCCTCGGACGGACAAGCCAAAAGACCCAAACTGGGCCTGAAGACCTATGGATGCCGATGCTGAGGGCTCCTTCCCCCTATAGTAGGATGCTGGGCTGCTAGCCGCTGCCCAAGACATAGACAGGGTACCAGCAGACCAACACCTCCCCTCACATTGGATCCCTCAGTTCATCCGATGAGGGGAGGGGAAGTTCATGTAACCCATGGGGACTGCATGTGCCTTGCATTTCTGGTTGTCCCCATGATGAACCACAAAGGATACACAGGAAGCGCATACTTGCGCTCCCCATATGACTTCTGCAGGCTTCCCGTGCGCTCTCCATATGACCTCCAAGAATTCGTCCTTTGAGGACTGCTTGCTCTTCAGCAGCTTCTTCATCACCCTAGCTATCTGGGACGGACCTGCCTTCAAAAGGAAAGCTCGATCTCTCCACTCTTAACTTCAATGAAACGAATGCCATGGAAGCCTCTGCAAGCCACAGAAAGGAAGGGCCTTGGGAGATAGCCTGACATGGCTCGCTCTCCCTATTTTATAGGCAAACAGACCGGGAGCAGTCATTAAAGCAGAAAGCCCCGGGATTCAAAACGCCCTGGCTGCGCTACCACATGGCGGTTCAGGATAAAAGAGCGCCTTTCAGAGCGTGCCAAGCGCACCCCTCCGGTCATTATGGAAGGCAGAAGATCATCCCATGATCTTGAATCAAGAGCCTTAAATGCGGAAAAACCACATGCAAATCTTCGAGTTATGGATGAGCCTGGGAAATCCCCACTGAAAAAGACGTCTCCCAATGAAAGCGGATGCTTGTCGCCCACGTAAAGCCAACTCGCCTTGAAAAAAAACAAAGCGCTGGCAAAGCAATAAAAAGGTGCAGAAGCCAAGTACTCCTCAATAAAGACACGCCGGTATCTCCTGCTTCGGCCCGAAGTTGAACCATCTATTATATTTCGGCCTAAACCGAGACATCGCTTTTTCTTCGATTCAAACCCGGGATAGTCTCCTTACTTCGGAAAAAAAAGGTATCTCTTTTGATTCAGTAAAAACCGAACGTTCCCTTATTCTCCGATCCAAACTGGGATAGCTACTCTCGCCCCAATGGTAACAGGACATTCCTTATGCTTCGGCAAAACGAGCAATATACTATATTCCGATTGGAACTTATGAGTTTCCTTTACCTCAGCAAAATGGGGACACCATACCTTAGTCTTGACAAGATCATCAGAGATCCCCCAAGGGGGTGATTCATTCGTAAGACTCACATGATGAGAACGAACGTTTCAAAGATGGAAGTGAACACAAAAGTCGCAAAAATTGTTTTTTATTCATCATAAAAAGAAAAACAAAAAGGAAAGAAAAAGACACACGAGCCCTCATTGGGGCTTGTTGTCTCCATCGGGTGCTGTCGAACTCTCCCCACGCTGCAATCTTAGTTCAGCGATAAGAATAGCAATTTGTTGCTGGAGAGTCACCACTTGCCCTTCAGCTGACTGTTGATCTGACGAAGGAGCTCGTGCTCCCTCATGGAGACGGCCAAGTATTCGTCGACCATCTTCCGGAGTCGGTCGCGTTCCGCGAGCATCAACAACAGGTCCTCCCTATCGATAGTTACCGGAATGTGGCTCCAATAGGGGCCCCCTCGCGGAGGGGCCTGCCCCCGTGGCCATCATTGCCATTACCTGGTGCTCCAGTAGACCCCCTTCATTTTTAGAAGCCATCCTACTATCCTAAATTTCAGAAGGTCAACAGGAGAAGTGATTAACGATGGCATCCCCCCATCCGTATTTAAACTACTTCTGGCGAGTATTTCGATCGCCCGAGCTATCAATTCCAACGTCACTATCGCGGAAACTCGCCATGCGTCACTGCCTTGGTGGGCGCTCGCAGGAAACGAAGAGTTGCGCCCCCTCGCCGAAGAGGATCAATAAATAGCAACGAGACGCTCGAGAGGCGCCTCCATCTTGGGATCAGACTCCCTTCGATCTGCCGGACTCCTTCGAACTAAATATCCTCGAAATAACGCGGAAAAGAGAAAAAAGGCACATAATAGAGACAAAAAAAAATTTTTAAATTTCATTGAAGTCTTCTATAGATGGCCAACAAATAGAAAGACAATACAAAATCTGAACCGGCCCTCAGTTATCAGGGCACAGGCCCGACCTTAGGGGCATCAGCGGCTGGCGCTGGAGAAACATGGCTCGATCCACCCACTTAGAAGATGGCCGATCGATGAGCCTCGGGCACCCTGCGTCGCTCGAATGGCTCTCCCCCTTTCGATTATCCACACTCGAATCTACAGTTGCATCAGCCCCCAGGAGGGCATCTACGTCAATATCCGAGACCTCTTCATATTCGGTCTCTGCTGATAACTCGGTCCTAGGGGTCCGCACGTCATGACCCTCCACCTCAAGGAAAGAGAGGTCCCATTCCGGGTGCTCCTGAGATATCCTTGCTTGAACCTCCTCCATGCCGAGCTGGAATGCCTCAGCATAGGTCGCATCCTGTTCGCCCTGAAGTAGGGCGAGTTGCCTTTCAGCATCAGCGACCTGACTCCGAAGTGAAGTGACTTGCTTCTCGGTCTCAGCGACCTGGTCTTCGAGCTCCAAACTCCTCCGGTGACTCAATGCCAGCTCTCCTTGCAGGGTCTCTAATTGACTTTGGCCCTTAAGTTTTGCCTTCTCCATCTGTAAGCACAGGATTAGTCAGTGCAACAATGAGAAAATAGGGGAAGTTAAAAAGATGATATCATACCTCCCCCTCCTACCGGACTATTCTCTTGGCCAATTCCTCAACCTCGCCGAAGGCCCTCAGCTTATCGGCCTTGACCTGCTCGATCCTATCCTTGAGGTCATTGATTATCGACTGCCTGTTGTTAGCTTCTTCCCTGGACTGGGAGAGCTCATCGTCGAGCTTGGCTATTTTCTCCTGATGCCATTTGATCCTATCATCCCTAGCAATAACGCAATGTTGCAGTTGCCGGATCTTATCCTCCATCTCGCCGAGCATTCTATTTAGGTGACTCCTCTTCTCGGCAGCATCTTTCCTTAGCCTGTCCCGACTCTCATCAAACTGTTTCTTAACAGTTTTCATTTCTCCAGCATGCCTAGATCTGATTCGCAATAGCTCTGAGCATGCTTCGTCATACCTCGGTCAGAGCTCACGTAGCTCCCTAACCTCGAGCCTCAGCCTCGACGCTTCGTCGAGGGCGGCCTGATGCAATCCCCTCGCCTTCATCAAGTTCTCATTGGCGACGTCCAGAACTCATTCGAGTTATCAGATGCCTTCACTCGCAACCGGAGCTCGGCGCTGACTCTCTTGGCCTGGACACTGGCCCCTATTGCCAGGTTGAAGCGCCAGCATAGTGCCCTGGTGATCAAAGCACTATGTGAAACAAAACAAAAGTAAGAAAGCGCAATCAAGTCAACCAGAAGGCACCCATTACTCTGGAACAATAACTCATCCGGGAGGCATAAGACCTAGCGAGCTCCATAAGGGCAGGGTTGTCGATTTCAGGGAGGAGGTGAATATCCTTTGCTACATTCCGCTGACCAAATGCGGCGTCGATGAGATCCAGGTCCGCGAACTCATTCACGGAGGGACCCATGCTCGGGTACAATGGCGACCTCATCAGGGCAGCGAACGCTGCCTTGATGGCCGGGTCCAAACTATCGGGCTGCACACCCGAAGGACCAGTCCGGACCACCTCAGGCTGAGAAGCCTTCAACTGCCTGGCCTCCTTCAGCAAAATTCTGGCCTGGAATTCCTCGGATACCTCAGCCAGCCTAGGCGCCAATATCCCTGAAGCCTCAGTGGGAGAAGCTTTGGTTGGAGGATTCTTATCTTGTTCTACCCCCTCGTCCAAGGGTTCTTCTTCGATCACCAGCGTCTGCTCCTCCCCCATGGGCTCCACCAAAGTCTCGATCCTCTCGCCAGCTCCTCCAACCTCTTCAGGAGGAAGCTCTCCAGTAGGAGACCCCTCTCGAGCCTCGCCACTGTCGGCCCAACATCACTGCTCCTTAATCCCTCCAAACGAGGCCCTTCGATGACAGGCTCATCCTGAGCCTCGGCGACTGCAATCGCCTCCTCCATTTCTCCTCCCGAAGCTAGAGACATCTTCACGCATGGAGAGGGAACCCTCGGGATACCGACCTCCGTCGAATCTGGCAACAACTTATCTCCAGAAGAGGGAAATGCCAGACAGGCCAACGGAGCCTCGTCCAGCTATCTACTATCTCCACCACCAAAGGACAAGGGTTCTCAGCGATCCTCTGAGTCCTCCTCTGCTATCTGCTCCTCCATCGCGACTATAACTTCTTCCCTCAACCAAGAAAATCCCTCTCTCACTGCCGGCGCTCCCACCTTCCCTTTCTTCGGTGACAAGGAGCGCGGGCTAACCTTGACTCGCCCGGCCTTCGGCGAGTGCTCTTCGGAAAGACGAACCTTCTTCTTAGACTTGCATCTTTCCCCACTACCTGTCTCTCTTGAGCGTTTGCCCAACTCCTTCTTTATACGGCCTGCCAGCGCAGATCTCTTGGTTGCAAGCACAGTGGGCGAACAATCAAACCGAGATATACTTGCTCGAATAAATCAATAGAAAGGGAAAACAGGAGAGGACTTACCTTGTGTGTCGATGGGGCTAAGCCCAAAGGCGAAAAGAGCCTCCTCCGACAGTAAGTCATTAGTCAAAAACACTCGGCCATCACGAAGGGCCTCTAGATCCTCCTCCTGTGTGGATAGAGCTAGATGCGCTTCCATGTCCCTAACAAAGTTTTTCCATCCCCGCAGGAAGTCAGAGCTGATTTCCCTCGGCAATAAAAATTGGACCTTCCACTCCTTTATGGATGACGACTTATCCGTTATTATCTTAAACAATCTCCGAGGTCCAATATAGGACCACTCCAAGTTCCTCCCAGATATCAGATAGTAACAGGCGAAACAGGGAAAGAGTTGATGTTACCTAAATCTGGCTACACATCGAGATAAACCCAATGATACTGCGCCAGCTGTTAGGAGCCACCATTGTTGGGCAGATGTTGTAAAACCTCATAATCTCCTTCACCAGGGGGTGAAGGGAAAACTGAAGGCCTGCCTTTAGGCTATCTTCATAAAGAAAAATCTCATGCTCAATTTCCTGCAAGACCTTGTGCTCGGGTTCCGGCAATCGCAAAAGGACATCCGAAGGAACGCCATACTTCTGGCGTATTCTCCCCAAGTCCTCGGCAACAATCTTTGAAACCATATCGCTGGGACTCACCATGCTGCTAGGTCAAAAGGGACACCGAATGGGATCACAGAAGAAGCAGGGAACGAAATTTTCCAAGAAGAAGCGAGAAAGCGCTGCAAACAGGGATGGCGCTGCTTCGACTTCACTTTCCTCCAAAAAAAGTACTTCAAAAGGAAGATAAGGCGTCTCAGCCGAGGTACCCGGAATCACCATCGCAGGTGCCATGAAAATCAGGATTTGCTTTTGCTACGTGGCACTTCCCCGACTGTTGTCCTTGAGAAATGATGGATCCGTCCCGTAAGGGCAGGGCGGTCACGCGACATTAATTAGGGCATCATTACGAAGGCTATTGAATCTAAATCCCTCCATCCAGATCATGCCACCTAGGACTATACTCCCTACGCCCGAACCTACGCTTCGAACTAGGAAGTTGGGGGCATGTGATGAGGGGTAAAATCGTCATTGCATTGATAACCGTGCAAGGGGTTAGGATCAGCCCTGACTCTCACTCGCTGCGCGGTGCCTGTAAGAAATGAGCCAACCATTATACCTCGGTGGATCGAGGTACCTTAGTCCCTCGGCGAACCAAGGATTTCTCGGGTATAGATTACGTCTCTATGTCCGGTCCTAGTCCGAGCGATCCCTATCTCTCGGCTCTAGCCGAGCTATTCATATGTCTCAGTCCTAGTCCGAGCGATCCATATCTCTCGGCCCCAGCCCAAGCGATCTCTATGTCTCGCTAGCCGAGCTATCCATATGTCTCGGTCCTAGTCCGAACGATCCCTATCTCTCGGCCCCAGCCCGAGCGATCTCTATGCCTCGCTAGCCGAGCTATTCATATGTCTCGGTCCTAGTCCAAGCGTTCCATATAACTTGGCCTACTCGAGCGATATCAACACCTCTGCGGAACCACGATGACCGAGCAAGGATCCACATAGGCAATCATGCCTATACTACCGGAAACGGCCTAGAGCTATATGATCGCTGAATCTCAAAGCGCCAGATAGCCCCCTTTGGTCGTTGATCCTCTAACTAACTAGATACGGATCCTACCGGCCTCACAACAACTTGATTCGAATCAGCCTCAAATCCCAACAACTTCCAGACCTCCTATGACGTGCCCAAAGAATCAGGTGATCGCCTATAAATAGGACAGTCATATATTCTCTAAGGTAAGAGAGGCATTCTTGACGCATTCTCATCACTACTTTCATTCTATCTCTGCTCACCCCTTTCCGTCATTAACGCTCTATTCGGAGCCCCCAAAAAGTCACCATGGAGGGACTCTTCAGCGAGAACCTTCTCCCCATATTTGTTCGTTGTTGATCTCCGCTGACTTGAGCATCGGAGGGTCTTCCACGGAGGGCCACCCCCAACGCCTCTCGCGTGAGGATTGTTTTGCAGGTTCGCCCAGGAGGGAGCCCAACCTGAAGCTTGACCGCGCCCGAGTCGGAGGATGGATTCCAGCAACAACAGAGGCCATCGTGACGTTACAACGGCCGCTATTTTAAACGCTAGTTCTTACCGGGCCGGTGACACTATTCTTCTTGAGGAAAAGACTTGCTACACCATCCCTTCGATACAGTAAATGTATACCGACCATACGAATTGACTTTTTACGCATGCAGTGCGTGATTAGGCTCATTGGGCCACCACACATGCGCTGGCATGTACAGACAGCCAATCCACACGATCAATGTGTGCTTGCTGCACCAAAGGACAAGTCTTTTCCTTCTTTTTGAAACTTAGCGGGCCTATTTTTAGCGTCTACGATAGAAGCCATTTTGCACTGATGATGGTGTACAAGAAGTTTTTCTTTTAGCTTTCCTTTCATTGTAACCAAGAGGATCTATTTGTCTATGGCCCACCGAATGCTGTGCTATCTTCTTCGAGGCAACGAAATGAATAAATATGAGAAAAACTTTTTCTGTACCATACGCGGTATAGAATAGCACGAGATGATGCGTATATATGACTGCATATACGATGTGAAAAGGATAAAAATATTCTTGGTGCATGCCTAGCTGCATGCATGGGCACATATGCCGGCAGTCAATCATCATGCACAATGTACAAAGACTTTTTTATAAATATAAACTACAAGGCTTTTACTAAAATTAGTTGAAATAGGAATATATATATATATATATATATATATATATATATATATATATATATATATATTTCCTTCAAAATTTGGGCCTGTGGGATTTGATTGGTTGATTGCATGCTATTTGTGCCTTTCGGATATGATCCCTCCCTCTACCTTCGCATGTTGGCCATGTCAGAGCTTATGCTCACTCAAGTCTCACCTAACCACCGCTATAGATGGTCTGTCAGATTGGCCTATGAATGTGTTGGGAAAGGTTGGCCATGCTTGATCATAATCTAATATAATTTTATATTTAAATTATATTTTAAATTTAGTTCCAATTCATTTGTTGACTATGTTGGATTAGAGTTAAAAGAAAAAAAACCTTCGTATTAGTTCAAGATCAAGTATGACTCAATTTCAATCTAAAATATTTGAATTTGGAATGGAAGATCAATCGAATTGTATTTGCATGAGAAACAAGCATCTAATTGTTATTTTATATCTAAAATATAATTATTATTTGATCTATTAAAAATTTATTAATTTACTTAAAATATTATGATTTTTAAATATTTATTAATATACTCAAAGATAATATAAATGAGAATTCATTTAAATAATAATGAAATATCAATGTTTAAACATAATTAAATGAATTTATTAGAGAAGGCGACAAAAGAAGAGTTGGTTTCAATGAGAGTTCATTCAATAAATTAGTAAAGATAATTGTAGTGAAAGAATATAAAGTTTATATAATTAAAGTTTATGAATTAAGCTTGGTTGGTTGGATTAGACTTATTTTTCATTGATTTAGATCAGACCCAAATGACATATAGGTTGATAGTGTCACACACCAGCCTAAAAGATGAACGGATTTAAAATTTAAGTTAGATCTTATTTTTGAAACCGATCCAACGAATAGATAGGCAAATACAAATCGATCCAAAATCGGTATAGAATATGGGTTGACCCGATCCATTTGCAGCATCACATATCATTTCTGGATTGTACTTAGAAGCAAAGGAATGATGTTTTTTCTTGCTTGCACTATATCATTTGCATTGCATCTCATTGCATCTTTAACCGAAGTTGACCCGATTGGATGGACATTCTCTAGGATTTGCCTTCCTCAGAAGTGGGAGTATGAAGGATGACAAAAAGGGTAACTCATCCACCAAGCCAGAGCTTTCTTCTTGCTTGGAGCTCCAGTTTGACAGAGAAGTTCGTAGCCCTGGTGAAGTGGTGATCCTGTCATACTGACTGTCTAACTTTGAAATCATGGTTTAAAGGGGTGAGCCAGGGGCGGAGCATTCTGGTGAGATGCCATTTGTTCACTTTTCACTTGTTGCTGCTGAAATCTATCCTCTGACTCGGGCACGATCGGGCTACAGCGTGGACTCCCGCCTAGGTGGACTTACAAACAGTCTTCACGCGAAAGGCATTGGGGGTGGCCCTCTGCGGAAGACCCTCCGACGCTCAAGTCGGTGGAGATCGGCAATCAACAAAAATGGGGAAGGCTCTCGCTGAAGAGTCTCTCCAGGGTGGCCTCTCGAGGGCTCTAAGCAGAACGCTAATGGTGGAAAGGGGCGAGCAGAGGGAGAGGGAGAGTGTGCCAATGAGCAAGTGCGCAGGATGGCACGTACCTTAGAAGCAGGAAGACGATCGTATTTATAGAGGGTCACCTGACTGCTTCGAGGCATCGTGGGTCTAAAAGCCGTTGAGATCCGAATCGAGTTTGTTATGATGCCAGCGGGATCCGTATCTTATCAGTTAGAGGATCGACGGCTGGGAGAGCTAGTTGATGCCATGAGGTTTAATGATCACATGGACCTAGGCCACTCTTGCGGGTCCTAGGCCACCTCTGGGCATGATTCGCTGCCTGGAATCTTATTCAGTTATAGTTGATTCAAATTCTTATGCGTCGGATTCCGCAGAGGTATTTTGAACGCTGTGGTTCGGTCATCATGGTTCCGCGGAGGTAGGTGCCAAGGGGCCAACGTGGCAGCCATAAATGCCTTCAAGTAGGTAGATGCATGTGACCTTTATGAGGCCATAAATGCCTTGATGTAAGAGACATAGCGTGGTTGCGGAGGCCGAGGTATGTTGGCCGAGGCTAAGGCTGGCCGAGCTATGTTGGCCGAGTTATGCTGAAGCTGGCCGAGGCTGAGGCTGGCCGAGCTATATTGGCCGAGCTATGTTGAAGCTGGCCGAGCTATGTTGGCTGAGCTATGCTGAAGCTGGACGAGGCTGAGGCTGGCCGAGCTATGTTGGCCGAGCTATGCTGAAGCTGGCCGAGCTATGCTAAAGCTGGCCTAGGCATGCTTTCTCCTTTCTTTTTATTCCATTAAATGCTGGCCAAGTCATTATGACCATTTCTGCACCATTAAATGCTCCATCCTATTGACTTGAGTACCGGATATTAATGAGGTGGCCCTCGGGAGAACCCATGCACATAACGTGGCCCTTGGGAGAACCCAATATTAATGTGGTGGCCCTTGGGAGAACCCACGCACATAACGTGGCCCTTGGGAGAACCCACGCACATAACGTGGCCCTTTTTCCCTCTTATTCTCTTTCTTCATTATGACGAGATGCTTGTTGCTAGAATGTCGTGTCGGCTAGCCAGCTGACAAATAGGGCATTTGGATTGGGTGCGACCCCATCGCCAATGTGAGCGGTCAATAATGAAATGACAATTTTACCCCTCATCACTTGTCCCCCACTCCCTAGTCCGAAGTGTAACTTCGGATATAGGAGTAGAATTCTGGAGCAATCTTATTTGAGGGTCACGCCATTCGATCCTCTGTGAAGAAAGTGTTTATCTCTGTTTAGGTCAGAGGGAGGCCTGGGCGGCCCTCTTGCTGAAGTAAAATAAGGCGCTTTAGTTGCACTGAAGTGTCCAAGAAATTATCCGGCTGGGACGAAGCTTTAGTGCTGTATCGCTCGGATTGGCCGAGGCTTCTAAAATGTATCACTCGGTCTCGGCCAAGGCTTCCTAGATTATCTAGAGACAGATCACTCGGTCTTTTCAGGAGCATGCCATTTGGTCTTGGCCGAGGCTTTGAAAATATATCACTCGATCTTTGGCCGAGGCTCTGGAATTTATTACTCGGTTGTTGCCGAGGCTCTGGGAAGTTATTACTCTGTTGTTGTCGAGTCTTCAGAAATATATTACTTGGTTGTTGCCGAGTTTTCAGAAATATATTTTACTTGGCGCTGCCCAGGCACGGAGATCGCTCGGCCCGGCCGAGGATTTATAGAGATTATATTTTACTTGGTGCTGCCAAGGTACGGAGATCGCTACTCAGTTGTAGCCGAGCTTTCAAGATTATATTTTACTTGGCACTGCCAAGTACGGAGATCGCTCGGCCCGACCGAGGATTTATATGACTTGCTTCGCATTGTAGCTTTCAAGGAGAGTTATAAGAATTTTGCAGGCCTTCAAAAGCTAAATTTAATTCAATGAACAAGAATGAGTTTAGTAAGGGTATACTTTTTTCAGGAAATTTATTACTCGGCTGTTGCCGAATCTTTAGGAATATATTACTCGGTTGTTGCCGAGCCTTCAAAAAATTTATTACTCGGTTGTTGCCGAGCCTTCACATAATAAATTACTCGGTATTGCCGAGCCTTCCTGAGATGCTACTCGAGGCTTCCAAATAATAAATTACTCGGTGTTGCCGAGCCTTCCCAAGATGCTACTCAGTTGTAACCGAGGCTTCCAATATTAATTTACTCGGTGTTACCGAGACTTCCCAAAATGCTACTTCAGTTGTAACCGAAGCTTCCAAATAATAAATTACTCGGTGTTGCCGAGCCTTCCCAATAATAAATTACTCTGTGTTGTCGGGCCTTCCCAAGATGCTACTCGGTTGTAACCGAGGCTTCCAAATAATAAATTACTCGGTGTTGCTGAGCCTTCATGATTATTTTACTTGCCGCTGTCAAGGTACGGAGATCGCTCGGCCCAGCCGAGGATTTAAAAGATTATATTTTACTTGGCGCGGCCAAGGTACGGAGACTATTGGAGATCATTCGGTTTGGCCGGGGCTTGTAAGCTGCCCGAATCCGAACGATGCCTTGGAGATTGTTTGATCCGGCCGGGGCTTGTAAGCTGCCTGAATCCGAACGATGCCTTGGATATTGTTTGATCCGGCTGAGGCTTGTAAGCTGCCCGAATCCGAAGGAAGTTTAGGAGATCACTCGGTCCGGCCAGGGCTTGTAAGCTGCCCAAATCCAAACGATGCTTTGGAGAATGTTTGATCCGGCCGGGGCTTGTAAGCTGCCCGAATACGAATGATGCCTTGGAGATTGTTTGATCCGGTCGAGGCTTGTAAGCTGCCCGAATCCAAAGGAAGTTTAGGAGATCACTCGGTCCGGCCGGGGCTTGTAAGCTGCCCGAATCCGAACGATGCTTTGGAGATTGTTTGATCCGGCTGGGGCTTGTAAGCTGTCCGAATTCGAATGGAGTTTAGGAGATCACTCGGTCTGGCCAGGGCTTGTAAGCTGCCCGAGTCCGAAGGATGCTTTGGAGATTGTTTGATCCGGCCGTGGCTTGTAAGCTGCCCGAGTCCAAACAATGCTTTGGAGATTGTTTGATCCGGCCAGGGCTTGTAAGCTGCCCGAACCTTGGGCAATGCTTTGGAGATTATTTAATCCAGCCGGGGCTTGTAAGCTGCCCGAACCTTGAGCAATGCTTTGGAGATTATTTAATCCAGCCGAGGCTTGTAAGCTGCCCGAACCTTGAGCAATGTTTTGGAGATTGTTTGGTTTGGCCGGGATTTGTAAGCTGCCCGAATCCGAACTAAGTTTTGGAGACTGTTCGGTTCGGCCAGGGCTTGTGAGCTACTCAAATCCGAACTAAGTTTTGGTGATTGTTTGGTTTGGTCGGGGCTTGTAAGCTGCCCGAATCCAAACTAATTTTCTCTGGCGTTTGGTTCAGCTGGGGCTTGTAAGCTGCCTGAATCCGAACGATGTTTCTTTGGCGTTTGATTCTGCCGAGGCTTGTAAGCTGCCCAATCCGAACAATGTTTCTTTGGCGTTTGGTTCGGCCGAGGCTTGTAAGCTATCCCAATCCGAATGATGTTTCTTTGGCATTTGGTCTGGCCGGGGCTTGTAAGCTGCCCGAACCTTGAGCAATGCTTTGGAGATTATTTAATCCGGTTGGGGCTTGTAAGCTGCCCGAACCTTGAGCAATGTTTGGAGATTGTTTGGTTCGGCCGGAGCTTGTAAGCTGCCCGAATCCAAACTAAGTTTTGGAGACTGTTCGGTTCTATCGGGGCTTGTGAGCTGCCCGAATCCAAACTAAGTTTTGGAGATTGTTTGGTTTAGCCGGGGCTTGTAAGCTGCCTGAATCCGAACTAAACTTCTCTGGCGTTTGGTTTGGCCGGGGCTTGTAAGCTGCCCGAATCCAAAAGATGTTTCTTTGGCATTTGATTCGGCCGAGGCTTGTAAGGTGCTCGAATTCAAACAATGTTTCTTTGGCATTTGGTTCGGCCGAGGCTTGTAAGCTATCCAAATCCGAATGATGTTTCTTTGGCATTTGGTCCGGCCAGAGCTTGTAAGCTGCCCGAACCTTAAGCAATGCTTTGGAGATTATTTAATCCGACCGGGGCTTTTAAGCTGCCCGAACCTTGAGCAATGCTCTGGAGATTATTTAATCCGGTTGGGGCTTGTAAGCTGCTCGAACCTTGAGCAATGTTTTGGAGATTGTTTGGTTTGGTCGGGGCTTGTAAGCTGTCCGAATCTGAACTAAGTTTTGGAGACTGTTCGGTTTGGCCGGGGCTTGTGAGCTGCCCGAATCCGAACTAAGTTTTGGAGATTGTTTGGTTCAGCCGGGGCTTGTAAGCTGCCCGAATCCAAACTAAATTTCTCTGGCATTTGGTTCAGCTGGTGCTTATAAGCTGCCCGAATCCGAACGATGTTTCTTTAGCATTTGGTTCGGCCGGGGCTTGTAAGCAGCCCAAATCCGAACAAGGTATCTTTGACGTTTGGTTCGGCCGGGGCTTGTAAGAAGCCCAAATCCGAACGAGGTATCTTTGACGTTTGGTTCGGCCGGGGCTTGTAAGCTGCCCAAATCCGAACGAAATTTCTTTGACGTTTGGTTCGGCCGGGGCTTGTAAGCTGCCCGAATCCGAACGAAATTTCTTTGACGTTTGGTCCGGCCGGGGCTTGTAAGTTGCCCGAATCCGAACAAAGTATCTTTGACGTTTGGTTCGGCCGGGGCTTATAAGCAGCCCGAATCCGAACGAGGTATCTTTGACGTTTGGTTCGACCGGGGCTTGTAAGATGCCCAAATTCGAACGAAGTTTTTTTGATGTTTGGTTCGGCCGGGCTTGTAAGCTGCCCGAATCCGAACGAAGTATCTTTGACGTTTGGTCTGGCCGGGGCTTGTAAGCTACCCGAATCCGAACGAAGTATCTTTGACGTTTGGTTCGGTCAGGGCTTGTAAGCTGCCCAAATCCGAACGAAGTATCTTTGACGTTTGGTTCGGCCGGAGCTTGTAAGCAGCCCGAATCCGAATGAGATATCTTTGACATTTAGTTTGGCCGGGGCTTGTAAGCTGCCCGAATCCGAACGAAGTATCTTTGACGTTTGGTCCGGTGTAAGCTACCCAAATCCAAACGAAGTATCTTTGACGTTTGGTTCAGCCGAGGCTTGTAAGCAGCCCGAATCCGAACGAGGTATCTTTGACGTTTGGTTCGACTGGGGCTTGTAAGCTGCCCGAATCCGAACGAAGTTTCTTTGATGTTTGGTTCGGCCATGGCTTGTAAGCTGCCCGAATCCGAACGAAGTATCTTTGATGTTTGGTCCGGCCGGGGCTTGTAATCTGCCTGAATCCGAACGAAGTATCTTTGACGTTTGGTTCGGCCGGGCTTGTAAGCTGCCCGAATCCGAACGAGGTATCTTTGACGTTTGGTTTGGCCGGGGCTTGTAAGCAGCCCGAATCCGAACGAGGTATCTTTGACGTTTGGTTCGGCCGGAGCATGTAAGCTGCCCGAATCCGAACGAAGTTTCTTTGACGTTTGGTTCGGCCGGGGCTTGTAAGCTGCCCGAATCCGAACGAAGTATCTTTGACGTTTGGTCTGTTGGGAATTATATCCTAAAGCCAATCATTTGATGATTGTGCTGATGTAAATTGTATATAAATTGATATATTAATAAAAGTTATTTGGCAGTTTATTCATTACAAGAACATCTTCTTAATACTCCTGAAAGTAATGAAGCCCTTAGGATCTTCCTTCACGATAAAGGAGGATTTATCTTTGAAGGTCCTTAAAAGAGTTCGCGACCAAATGATATACTATGACAGGGCCATAGTACTATCAATTATAGGACGTTGTATATCATATTTGTTGGTTGTCCTCTTAACCAAGGAGTGTAGAGACACTGGTATGACATACAGGTGAAAGTGTAGGAGTACATTTCACCGAACGTGACTCATTTCCGGATACTCTACTATCAAGAGTTAATCCGAGAAGATATAGGTATAAGTATCCTTCAGACCTGAAGATCACAACCAGTGGCTTACAAGCAACTCATTGTACTTAGGTGCCGGACCACCTGGATTTCTAATCCAGCTACGAAAGGTTACTGGGTGCAGTCAAGTACTTGTGGTAGTCAGTTGTGGATCAAGATGGAATTTGACCTATCCCATTAAAAGGAGAAATGCTTGTGTTTCAATTTAGCAAGACCTTGGCCAAGGCACTTCATGTGAAAGTCACATGATCACTAAAGTTGAAATCACTTTATGGATTTGCTATTTAGAGTTGACAGGCTCTTAAGCCATCCTTAGCATTTGTGGTCAAGAGGATGAATTATACGGTAACTGTTTCTTAGGGTTCTTGGAGTTTGCTCGGCAACTCTTCGACCTATCCGGACGTCGGGTTCCATTGCTAGATGGGCACATCGATTAGTATAGAAAGTTGTTTCTATGCTACCGGCTTAGGTTCGAACCTAGAGAGTCACACGCATAGAAGTTTCCTAGGATGATCTATTTGCTGATCAACGATTGAGAATCGTATATGATTTAATTAATCAATTTGATTGATTGAATTATCTCAATTGGGTTAAGTACAAGTGAATAAGATTCAATTTGGTTTAAGTCTATTAGAAGGACAAGTCAATTTCAAATATTGATTTGAAATTAGACTTGATTTGGATTTAAATAGATTCAGGACTAGCCAAATTTGATTTGGGCTTGGACCATGATCTATGTGGGTTAAGTCAAATAAATTCAGATCAGAACCCAAACCTCTCGAATAGGATCTCATATGATGAGATGGCTAAAATCTCATCTCATGAGATAGAATTTAATGCATGAAATTTATTTACCGAACGTCGGATTTATCCCTCGTCTCTTTGGTTTTCTCCGAACGACGGAACTAAACCAAACGCCGCAAC